>CAUYRT010025626.1:0-17624 GCA_963574885.1 Lepilemur ruficaudatus | reverse complement strand
TGAGGCAGAGTCTCACTCTGTTGCCTGGGCTAGAGTGCTGTGGCGTCAGCCTAGCTCACAGCAACCTCAAACTCCTGGGCTCAAGCGATCCTTCTGCCTCAGCCTCCCGAGTAGCTGGGACTACAGGCATGCGCCACCATGTCTGGCTAATTTTTTCTATATATTTTTAGTTGTCCAAGTAATTTCTTTCTATTTTTAGTAGAGATGGGGTCTCGCTCTTGCTCAGGCTGGTCTGGAACTCCTGAGCTCAAAGGATCCACCCGCCTCGGCCTCCCAGAGTGCTAGGATTATAGGCATGAGCCACCATGCCCGGCCTGGTCATTCCTTTTTGACCTTGTAAATCTCACAGGCAAGAATCTTCCAGTTTCCTGCCTGTTTAGTTTAAGCCTGGCTGTCCCTGTCACAAGAGCTGAAGGTGTATGTTAGGAGGGAAGGTTTGCTCTGAGATTTCTGTTTTCTTTTTGGTCCCCACCCCAGCCCTGAGAATTAGACCCCGATAGTTCCACCTTTCGCTAACAGAGGGCTCATGGCGGGGCACTCTAAATTTTTCTGTGGGTGAAACCAGCTCTCTTACCCTGAGCTCCTCCTGGCACCTTGGCCCTTATAAGTTCCAGGGGCTCCGGGGAGTCTCTCAGGAATGGCTTGTTTCTTGATCCCCCTCCAAGCCTAAGTGTCCCTTTTCCCCACTCCCCACCCTGCCAAACTGCACACCTCTTGTCCTTCTGCCGTCTTGCCTCCGAAGTGTTACAGATATTGTCTCCTTTCCATTTCTCTCGTTTTGTGTTTTTTGTCCTTTTTGAACTATATTTCTATCATTTTCGTGAGGTTCTGGCATTTGAGAAAGGATTTGTAAAGATAAAACACTGAGCCACCCCTGTAGGATCCAGCTCATACTCTTCCTACTGCTGGTCTGCCTGGGAGAGCTGGTTCCTCTCTCTCTGCCTTCCCCATTCGGGGGCCTCCTGGGTTCTGCCTGAGCAGTTTCTAGAAGGCCCTACGTCCCTACCTCGGCTTCCACCTAAGGAGGTGGAGTCTTTCTCTAGGGGGAAATCAGTCAATGGGGAAATCCTTTGTAATTGCTTTAGAATTGAGAAAGTCTGGAGCCCTGGGGGCAAGGCTGGGGCGGGTGCATTTGCATATCACTGGCTGGGCTGAGGCCTTGCCCTGGCCGGGATGTCTCTGGGATTCCCTTTATTTAAACTGGAGCACTTCTTTTGTGGGCTGGGCACCTATTTGGAGCCAGACAAAGTCCCTGACCAAGGGGACCAACCCGTATAGGGATGCGGGAGGGCCTGGGGTTAAGTCCGAATTGCCAGCTCGTGCAGTGGCCCCTGCTGGAGAGGACCTGGAAGATACACCGTTGGGAGTCTGCTCATCTGGGGTGGGGGATGCTTCCGGTGGGAGGGGCAGGAGGTTGGAGGTGGCATTTGGTAGCTGGAGGAGGCTGGGAGGCAGGGGCAGGCCTTCCGCCTCCCTCTGGCTGGCCCCAGGCCCTCCTGGTGGGGCTGGGCGGAAGCTGATCTGAGGCTGGAAGCTCCTGCGTTCCCGGTCCTGGTGCTAGTCCCTGTCCTGGTGCAGGTCGGAGTGTAGCTGGAGGAGCCTCTGCAGCCCAGATCCTCAGCTGCCTGTTTTCCACGCTGATGGGAGGTCAGGGAAGGTGGCAGCAGCCACAGGTCTCGTGGCCTGGCCACAGTGTCAAGGATGTTCAGGGTAAGCTGACCTCCACCTGCCACTCCAGCCTCGCGCTCTGTCACCTGGAGAGGGTGATACCACCACACAGAGGGCCCTGAGAGGCCCCGGGCACAGTGTCTTGCCTTTTTGCTGCCTTCATTTTACCTTTGTAGAAAGTGAGGCACAGAGAGTTTGAGATGCCTGTCCAAGGTCACACAGCCGGGAAGGGGGTGACCCAGAAGCAAGCCCGGGGCACTCTGTAGGAAAGCCAGGGCTGGAGGGCAGGTGGGGTATTGACGAGAATCTTCCTTTCTCTTTCCTTGTTTCTTGGCTCATTTTATTTTATTTATTTGCTTTGGTTTTAGTAAATTATGTCAATGTCATAGTTCCATGAAAATTACTCAATGTAGTATTTTGTCATGCTGGGGTTCAAATAGCCATTGGCTCCTCCTTCCTCCTGCTGGAAATTTTTTGGAAACTATTTTATTGGGGCTCAAGATAAAGCACAGATTTATTTTTTTCACCAACTGAACCCACCCCCGTAACCATCACCTAGGTTAAAGGGAAACCCCGAAACTACATTCGGTCACTCCTCCCCACTCCTGGTCCCAAGAGTGACCCTATCCTGATGACAGAGGTTGGCATTACCTGTCCGTAGACTCTCTTTTGTGTCTGGCTCCACATCGTGGTGGTGAGATCTCGCCAGCTGTCCTGTGCAGTTGCATTTCGTTCTCGTCGGGGATGGCGTTTCATCGAGCGCTTATATTCCAGTCTCTTTTCTTTTTTTCTTTCTTTCTTTCTTTTTTTTTGGGGGGGGGACAGAGTCTCACTCTGTTGCCTGGGCTAGAGTGAGTGCCATGGCGTCAGCCTAGCTCACAGCAACCTCAAACTCCTGGGCTCAAGCGATCCTTCTGCCTCAGCCTCCCGAGTAGCTGGGACTACAGGTATGCGCCACCATGCCTGCCTAATTTTTTCTATGTATTTTTAGTTGGCCAATTAATTTCTTTCCATTTTTAGTAGAGATGGGGTCTCACTCTTGCTCAGGCTGGTTTCAAACTCCTGACCTTGAGCAATCCTCCCACCTCGGCCTCCCAGAATGCTAGGATTACCGGCGGGAGCCACTGCGCCCCTCCTAGAAATATAAATTTTAAAAATATTTTTCTATCGTGGTAAAATATATGTAACATAAAATTTACCATTTTAACCATTGTTAAATGTACAGTCCATTGGTACTAAGTAAATTCACATTGTTGTACAACATCCCCACCATCCATTTCCAGAACTTTTTCATCTTCCCAAACTAAAACTCTGTTCCCATGAAACACCAACTCTCCATTCCTGCTTCCTCTCTGTCCGGGCACCCACCATTCTACTTTCTGTTTCTATGAACTTTATTGCTCTAGGGACCTCATACAAGTGGACTCATACAGTATTTGTCCTTTTATATCTGGCTTATTTCACTTAGCATAATGTTACCAAGGTTTATCCATATTGCAGCATATGTCAGGATTTCCTTCATTTTGAAGGCTGAATTATACTTCATGTGTGCATATACATTTTGTTTATCCAGTCATCTGTTGGTGGACATTTGGGTTGTTTTCATCTTTTGTGAACAATGCTGCTATGAACATGGGTATACAAATATCTGTTTGTGTCTTTCAGCTCTTTGGGCCATATACCCAGAAGTAGAATTGACAGATCAAATGGTAAATCTATGTTTAATTTTTGAGGAATCGCCGTACTATTTTCCATAGCGTCTGTACCATTTTACGTTCCCACCAGCAATGCACAGAGGTTCTAATTTCTTCACATCTTCATTAACAAATTGTTTTCTATAAAAAAATTTTAACTGCATTAGTAATAAAGTACAAATTAAAACAACAGAGATATCATTTTTGCCTATTGGTTTGGTAAAAATTAAAAAAATAACATTTTAAAGATATAGGTTAAGGGCATGCCTATATGCTTGCTGGGAATGATCTTTTAAGAGGGAAATTTGGTAGTACTTATCAAAATTTTAAATGAACATATCTCTGATGGAAAATTTTATGTGTCAGGTTGGCTGTTCCATGGTGTCCAGATATGTGACGAAACATTATTCTGGATATTTCTGTGAGGGTGTTTTTGGATGAGAGAAATATTTAAATCACCAGATTTTGAGTAAAGCCGGTTGCCCTCCATTATGTGGGTGAACTTCATCCAATCAGTTAAAGGCCTCAGTAGGACAAAAGACTGACCTCCCTTGAGCAAGAGGGAATCCTGTAGCAAATGGCTTTCAGACTTGAACTGCCACGTTAGTTCTTTCCTGGGTCTATAGCCTGCTGGTCTTTGGATTTGCACTGCAGATTTTGCTAGCTTCCATAAAGATGTGAGCCAGTTCCTCAAAATAAATCTCTCTCTATATACACATATACATCTTACTGGTTCTGTTTCTCTGAAGAACCTTGACTAATATATATTTTGACCTCATAATTTATTTTTTAAGAATCTACTCAATAACTGCATAGGGCATATGTACAAGGACATTCAATGTAATATGATTTCTAATAGTGTCCACATATCCAATAATGAATTATCATCATAGTATTCATATTATGGGATAGCATGTGGCTAAAAAGAGGACAACAGACCTGTAGATGTTGACAGGAAAGGAGATCTAGAATACATGGCTAGGTAAGAAACACCTGTTGCAAAGCTATATGCACAATACAATTCCATTGGCATAAATATATTTGTATGAGCATAAAATAAGCCCATTTGTGTGTATGTAGTGTAGACGAAGCTCTGTGAGGCCACAACCAAGCTCTTAACCATGGTTTTTCCCACGGAGTGGGATTTGCTGAGGGGGAGCCATGGGGTAGCAAGGGAATTTAAACTTTTAAATATGTTTATGTCTATATGATTTGAATTTATTAAAACAAGGATATAATAATTTTGTTAAAATTTTTGAAACCAAGGAGAGAAAAAGAAATTCGGGTTGGGATCATTTTTTTCAGTTTAGAGCTGAGAGCTGAGCTTAGAGCTCCTCAAAAAAAAAAGACAAGAGACAGTTCCCTTGTTAGTTGAATTGGGCACATCCCTCAGTGGGTGTGGAGGTCCTGAACAAAACGAATTTGGACATTTTCTGGAGTAATTTCAACCCCTCATCTGTTCAAGAATCAGAGTATTGGACACCGTGAAGAGCAGGACACCTGACTCAGATCACCGGACCGAGTTGCAGGTGACGTGAAAGTCCCTGTTTCAGCAGCATCACCAATCTACAGATACGTCCCGAGTTTCTGAAAAACATCTTTTCGGTCAACCCTTGATGATCCTTGCTTTCGCAGGTAAGAGGAACAGTTTGTAATTAAACTGCAGAGTGCCCTCTGCATTTGAATATGGATGCTCAGCTATCAGCTCCTCACAGCTCCTTTTGGTCGAAAGGTTCTTCAAGTATCCACAAAAATGTTGTAAAGGATGAGTCAGGAGGCTTTCAGGGAGATGGAGGCCACTTGAGAAGAGTCTGTTCCAATCTCTTACTTTCTGTGCTTCCCCCCCGCCCAACCCTTCCCTAAATCCCTCCAGGAAAAAGTCGCTCTCACAGAGGAGGACAGTCTTCACTCAGACTGAGAAAAGCTGTGAAAAGGCTTCATGTGGCTAAGGATAAGATGAGGCATTTGAGGCTCCAAGGACTTTCTTCTTCAATCTCCTGCTTCACAATGTAGGGAAGAGGCTTCTTTAAAAAAAAAAAAAAACAAAAAAAATGACTGACTAGAAAGCTACATGGCAAGAATTTGAACTGAGTTTTATCTGCCTAAATTTTAACCTTCTAATAAAAGATTAGTTAAAGCTTGGCATGATGGCTCATGCCACTATAGGTTGTGGCTCACCTGCAGTCCTATAGTCACACCTATAGTCCCAGCTACTCAGGAGGCTGAGGCAAGAGGATCAGCTGAGCCTAAGAGTTGGAAACTGCAGTGACCTATGATGATGCCACTGACCTCCAGCCTGGGTGACAGAGTGAGACCAGCTAGACTCTACAGTTTATGATTTTACAATAGTTGCTTCATTTCATCTTCGTCTACCCATTTGTCTACCCATTCCTCCATCAAACCACCTTATTTTTTTTGTTTATTTTACAATAAGCTGCAGGCATCAGTGCACTTCCCCCTAATGCTTCAGCATGCACATTATTAATTAAAGTGCAATATTTGTTTATGGTTCTATTTTTTACTTTTGGAGGTAAGATTTGCATCTGATGAAATGTACAAATCTCCAGTTTCCTGTTTTATGAGATGCACCTGTGTACCCCAACCACCCATCAAGATACAGAAACTCACCGTCACCCGAGACGGTCCCCTTATGCCCCTTCCCCTTGATCCCTGCCCCCATCCCTGGTAGCTTCACTTTTTTCACCATGTATTAGGGGTTTTGTTTGTGGTTTTATACCTTTATTTGACATATCTGACAATCAGCGGTTAGTTCTCATCCACGTTGACTGTAGTTTTTTTTTTTTTTTTTGAGACAGAGTCTCCCTCTGTTGCCTGGGCTAGAGTTCCATGACATCAGCCTAGCTCACAGCAACCTCAAACTCCTGGGCTCAAGCGATCCTCCTGCCTCAGTCTCCCAAGTAGCTGGGACTACAGGCATGTGCCACCATCCCTGGCTAAATTTTTCTATATATTTTTAGTTGTCCTGCTAATTTCTTTCTATTTTTAGTAGAGACTGGGTCTCGCTCTTGCTTAGGCTGGTCTCGAACTCCTGACCTTGAGCGAGCCTACCTCCCGCCTCGGCCTCTAGAGTGCTGAGATTACAGGCGTGAGCCACCGCACCCGGCCTGACTGTAGATTTTTGAAAGTGGTAACAGGTACACAGGTAACAAAAGTATAGAGCTTGTTTGGTGAGTCTTCATCCTCATTACATTTTCTGGACAACGACACGTGTGGGACACTCGTTATTCCTTTGGCCCAGACAGCTTTGTTGAGCATGGTATCAGTTTGCACATCTGGAGTCCCCACCTCCTTGGTGGCAAATTTTCAGATCTCTTTGAGTGCCCAAGGGGCACACTTCTAGAAGCCCACTTTATGGATGCACTTGTGAATGTTGTTGGTGCAGTGTCTGGTCTCCACCTTGCTGATGGCAGAACGGCCCTTCTTCTCGCCATCCTTCTTTGTGGGAGCCATTCTGCTGGGCCCATACATTAGTTTTGCCTGTTCTAGAACTTCATATAAATGGAGTCATATGATACATATTCTTCTTTCTCTCAGAATAATGTTTTTGAGCTTCATCCTACATACTATTTGCGTGTACCAGTCGTTCATTCCTTTTGAGTGCTGAATATACCATAATTTGTTTCTCCATTCTCCTACTGACGGACATCCGAGCTGTAACCATTTCTTGGCTGTTAGGAATAAAGCCACAATGAACATTCTGGTACAAAGGGTCTTTTGTGGGGACGTTTTCATTTATCTCGGGTAAATAAGGTATAATTTTGAGCTCCTGAATTTCCATAATTATGGACTAAATTGGAGATGGTATATTTTTAGAAAGTTAAAAATTTGTCTGCTATTAGTAGGAAAACTTTCTGTTATAGGCAGACAACCAAGAAAAACTATCTTGTTTTTAAAAAGACCAGCATGCACACATATGTGCTGCATTCCTATCATGGATCAGGCACCCGTGAGAGCAGCCCGAGTTCACGACAGTGAGACTACCTCCTCCTGATGGAGGGGGGGACTTGTCTCCTCGTCCTCAGAGCTTGCAGCAGCACCAGCACACAGCAGACATTCAGTAAACACTTGCTGAGTGAATTAAATTGGGAAAGATTTGTGTGCCAGTTACTCAAGCAAGCTTGGGAGAGACATGACTTAAATGACATATTTCAGAACACCTGCCCAAACATACTTTAGATCTTCAGGCTCTGGAAAATGACTGAGATATTGGGCTCCTAATCTAACTATTCTAGAAGTTTTAAGAATTGACAGGGGAATTTGGCAGTTTTTATTAGATTAAAATGTAGTATTTCCCATGTCCTAGCAATGCCATTTTTCAGTGTCTAGCCTAAAGAAATTCAAGAGTGCACAAGGAGGCAGAGATAAAGGTGTGAATGGCAGAATTGTTTGCAATGGTGGAAACTGAAAGTAGCCCAAATGCCTCTCAATGGGACATTGACAAAATTAACATCATCAACTTCTGCTTCATAAGGCATTTTTTTACATTCATCATAGCTTTAAAATTTTGGGGTCCCCTTAGGAAAAAAACCACGAAAATAAAAAACACGTGCTTTCATTCTCAAGTAAATTCCACCAAAAACTGTGAGCAGCTTTCTTATATACAAAACAAGAGATTGTGACAAATGGAACATATTATGTATGTAAAATTTGTGGGCGAAATCTTGGTTTAAAAATCATGCCAGAGGCCGGGCATGGTGGCTCATGCCTGCAATCCTAGCACTCTGGGAGGCCCAGGCAGGAGGATTTTTTTGAGCTCAGGAGTTCGGGACCAGCCTGAGCAAGAACGAGACCCTGTCTCTACTAAAAATAGAAAGAAATTAGCTGGACAACTAAAAACATATATAAAATTAGCCGGGCATGGTGGCGCATGCCTGTAGTCCCAACTACTTGGGGGGCTGAGGCAGGAGGATTGCTTGGGTCCAGGAATTTGAGGTTGCTGTGAGCCAGGCTGATGCCACGGCACTCAAGTCCGGGCAACAGAGCGAGACTCTGTCTCAACAACAAAAAAATCATGCCGGGGCCAGGCGCAGTGGCTCACGCCTGTAATCCTAGCACTCTGGGAGGCCAAGGTGGGAGCATCACTTAAGCTCAGCAGTTTGACACCAGTTCTGAGCAAGAGTGACCCTGTCTCTACTAAAATAATAGCTCGGGATGGTGGGGTGTGCCTGTAGTCCCAGCTACTTGGCAGGCTGAGGCAGGAGGATTGCTTGAGCCCAAGAGTTAGAGGTTGCTGGGAGCTCGGCTGATGCTATGGCACTCTAGCCCAGGCAACAGATCAAGACTATGTCTCAAAAAAATAAAACAAATAAAAATCATGCTGGTTAGCTGTTCAGTTACTAAAATACCAGTTGTTCTGTGAACGAATTTAATACCACTGAATCTTTCTTTTGCTCTGTGATGTTACACTAAAAATGGTTAAAAAGGTAAATTTTATATTATATACAGTTTATCACAATAAAAAACAAAATCAGTTACCCTGCCACTTCACCTGGAGTGACGTGAGGTGACCTGATGGGGTCACTAAGGCACAACTATCCCAGGAAAGGTTGTGGAAAGCACAGGATACCTCCCACTTTTGAAGAGACTCTGGGTTGCAGACAAAGACCTCTTTCCACTATCTCAGAAATCTTCATAGCAGAATTCATTGTTCATAATTGTAAAAAACTAGAAAAAACCCAGACACATACCCACAAAGGAATGAATTAATAAATGATGGTCTAGCCACCCAATGGCATGTTAAACAGTATTTAAAAAATGAATCAACCACAGCCACACACAACAAGGAGGAACCTAAGAAACAATTGTGCATTCAGTGAAAAAATACTGACAGAAGTTGCTTCTACCCCCACCAGATCACCATCTGTCCTTCACAGTCTGGGCCACATCCCGAGATGCTGAATGCAACTGGTTGCTGCACTGGGGCCTTCTTGTGGCTGGGTTTCCGCCAGATCCCCCAATAGGAGACACTGGCAGGACATCACAGAGCAAACGAAAGAGAAGTTAGGTATTTCTTCCTTGCTCACTCATGCGCTGGAGCTGCGCTGGTAGCAGCTGTGATCCCCTACACAACTGCGGCTCCTGTCGGGCGCTCCTAAGCCAGTGACCTAGTGACCCAGCTCTAAGGGCACTTGGTAACAGGTGTGCTCCCTGGTGCCATCAGACCTAGGGTGGTCATGGCTTTCCAGGCTGCTAGGCCCTAGGAGCTTCAACGGCACCTCGATGGTTCCCTCAACTGTGGCCACAATTGTAGTCCCTTCAATACAATCATTCATTTGAACCAGAAGAATGGGCTTTTGTTTTCTGGAGAGATCCTGGCTGACACAATGTACATACAGCATAATCCCATTTTACACAACTCAAAATCAAGGAAACTAAACAATATGCTATAAGGGAATCCTACTATCTAGGAAAACTATTTATAAAGAGCAAAGCAAATGTCTGATAAGGTTCAGGCCGGCAGGGGAGTAAAGTCAAAAGGACAGCTTCAACAATGCGGAAAATGTTCTAATTTTTAAGTAGGATGGGTAGTTAAAAGGAGTTCATTTAAATATTGAGCTTCATAAGTTACATCTCCATTATATGTACTCTTTCATATGAATAAGATTTAAAAGTTAAATAAGTATGAGGGGGTAGATCTGCTAAAACAAAAGAAAAAGAACAAAAATCTCACAGAGGACTGAAATGAATGTCATGACATAACATTATGCAATAAGGTACTTGGTAAAGCCCAGAGGCAGGAGAAAATCCTTTGAAATCCCTTTAATTTCTGTTATTTGATTTCCTGAAATTTCCAAGTCATTGTTATTTGTTTTTAAGTTAGATTTATGGAGGCATAATTTACAAACAATAAAATTCACCCTTTTTAATGAATAGTTCAATGAATTTTGACACATATATACAGCCATGTCATCACATTCAGGATATAGAATATTTCAATTATTTCCAGAAAGTTCACCTTTTTAAAAATGCCATATATATGGAATTATTAAGTGTGTGGTCTGTTGAATCTGGCTTCTTTCACTTAGCATAATGCTTTTGAGATTCATGCAGGTGGTTTTGTGTCTCATCAGTTCATTCTTCTTCTTCTTCTTTTTTTTTTCCTTTATTTTATTTCTTCCACTTTGGCCAGAAGTTCACTCCTTTTTATTATTGAGCAGTATTGCCTTGTATAGGTGAACCACAATTTATTTATCCATTTATGAGTTAAAAGACATTTCCATTATTTCCAATTTTTGATGACTAAGACCCTTATAAATATTCACATATAGGTTTTTGTTAGAAGATATATTTTCACATTTTCCCACCTAGGAGTGAAATATGGGTCCTATTTCATACAGGAAATGTGGGCCCACCCAGATGAGTGAAGTATAGGTGGACCCTATGGTGTGTGGGTGGTCCCCGGGGCAATCCTCAGGCTTGAGGATTTGCTAGAAGGACTCACAAGATTCAGAGAAGTTGTTAAAACAAGATTATGGTTTATTACAGTGAAAAATACAGATTCAAATCAGCAAAAGAAAAAAGCTCATAGGGTGGAGTCCAGGAGAAACCAGGTAGAAGTTTCCAATTTTATGCTCCCAGTGGACTCTCACAGATGGCCCTTAATTTTCCCAGTGTTGCTACCCAGGGAAGCTCACCTGAACTTTATTGGCCAAGATTTTTATTGGGGGTTAGTCACGTGGGTATGCAGCACCCATGTGACTGACCTCAGCTTCTAAGATCCCATCCCCCAAGAAGCACACAAGGACACTCTTATCAGGCAGGAGTGGCCAAGGTCTCAGAGGTCATCTCCCAGAAGCTGGACCAATGACCACCCTGAAGACTTTGGGAACACGCAAGGTTTGAACAACCCAGGCCTGCAGAGTTCACCCTTTCCTGCACATAATGCAAGTATGTGTTTAACTTTATAAGAAGCTGCCAAACTGTTTTTCAAAGTGGCTGTACCATTTTGCATTTTAATCATCCACATAGTAAAAGTTCCAGTTGCTTTATATACTTGCCAGTACTTGCTATAGGTTTTTGTTGCTGTTGTTTTAAAGTTCAGCCATACTAATACAAGTGTAGCAGTATCCACCCCATTGTGATTTTAGTTTGTATTTTCCCAACACTTACTGATGTTGAACACCTTTTTATGCAATTCTCTGTCATTCTTGGTTAAATATCTATTCACTTTTTTGTCCATTTTTTTCTTTTTTCTTTTTAATTATTATGAGTACATAATAATTGTATATCTTCATAGGGTACATGTGATCTTTTGATACAGGCATACAATGAAAAATTAATTTTGTCCATTTTAAAAATTGGTTGTTCTTATTTTTTATGTATTCAGAGATACAAGTCTGTATGAGACATGTGTTTCACAAACATTTCCTTTAAGTCTATAGCTTGTCTTTTCATTTGCTTAATAGTCTCTTTCAAAGAGACTATTCACTCTATTTACAATATCACTCCTTAAATTCAGATGCTAGAAAAATAAAAAAAAAAAGAATATCACTCTTTCACTTTGAAGTCCGAGGCAGACTTTAAGACAGCCTCCAGTGGTCCTAGGCTCTTGGTATTCATGCCCCTGTGCAATCCCTCTTCTTGAATGTGGGCAAGATTTATGACTTGTTTCTAGCCAATAAAATACAACAATGGTGATGGGATGTCATTTTGTGATTATGTTACGTAAGATTGTAATGTTTGTCTTGCTGGTAGACTCTCCCTATTGCCTTCCTGGCTTGCACAGTTTAATGAAACAAGCAGTCCTGTTAGTGAGGCCCAAGTGTTAAGAAACTGCGAACAGCCTCTGGTCAACAGCCAGCTAGGAACAGAGGCCCTCCAGCCAAAAGCCCTCCAGGAACCAAATTCCGCCAAAAACCACTTCTTCCTTGGTTGTGCCTTCAGATAAAATCCTAGCCCTGGCCAATACTTTGAGCAGCCTTGAGAGAGACTGAGACAAGGGATCCTGCCAAGCCATATATGGACTTCTGGCCCACAAACACTGTGAGATAATAAGTGTGCATTGTTTTAAACTACTAAATTTTGGGGTAATTTGTTATGCAGCAATGAGTAACTATTAAAAACTTTAATTCACTGAGTTTTTACTTTATGGATCATACTTTTGGTTTTATACCTAGGAAGTCTTTGGATATAAGAAAATACAAAGATTTTCTCCTAGAAGTTGTATAATTTTTGGTTTTGTATTTATGTCTATTGTCCACTTTGTTTAAGTTTTTGTAAATGGTGTGAGGTAAGGGTCAAAATTCAGCTTTTAGCATATGGATTTCTAAGTGTTGCAGCATAATTTTTGAAAAGACTAACCTTTCTCCACTGAATTTCCTTTGCAACTTTGTCAGAATTCAACTAGACAAATGGAAAAACACTCCATGCTCACGGATTGGAAGAATCAATATTGTTAAAATGTCCATACTGCCCCTAAATGATTTACGCATTAACTTCTCATCAAAATACCAATGTCATTTTTTCACAGATCTAGAAAAATCAACCCTAAACTTCATATGGAACAAAAAATGAGCCCAAATAGCCAAAGCAACTGTAAGCAAAAATAACAAATCTGGAGGCATCCCATTTCCTGATTTCAAATTATACTACAAGGCTATGGTAACCAAAACAGCATTATACTGGTAAACAGACTAATGGAACAGAATAGAAATAAAGCCATATAGCTACAACCAACTGATCTTTGACAAAGCAGACAAAAACATACATTGGGGAAAGGACACCCTTCTCAATAAATAGTGCTGGGAAAATTAGATAGCCACATATAGAAGAATGAAACCAGATCCCTATCTCTCACCATAAACAAAAATTAACTCAAGACGGAGTAAAGACTTAAAGGTAAGATCTGAAACCATAAAAATTCTAGAAGAGTATGTAGGAGAAACTCTTTTGGACATTCGTGTGGGCAAAGAATTTATGACTAAAACCCCAAAAGCAAATACAGCAACAACAAAAATAAATAAATGGAACTTGATTAAGCTAGAAAGTTTCTGCACAGCAAAGGAAATAGTCAACAGAGTAAATAGACAACCTACAGAATGTGAGAAAATATTTGCAAACTATACACCTGACAAAGGACTGATATCCAGAATCCACAAATAACTCAAACCAACAAGAAGAAAACAAACAACCCCATCAAAAAGTAGGCAAAAGACATGAACAGATTTTTTTTTTTTTTGAGACAGAGTCTCGCTCTATTGCCCGGGCTAGGGTGAGTGCCGTGGCATCAGCCTAGCTCACAGCAACCTCAAACTCCTGGGCTCAAGCAATCCTTCTGCCTCAGCCTCCAGAGTAGCTGGGACTACAGGCATGTGCCACCATGCCCGGCTAACTTTTTCTATATATATTTAGTTGGCCAATTAATTTTTTTCTATTTTTAGTAGAGACGGGGTCTCGCTCTTGCTCAGGCTGGTTTCGAACTCCTGACCTTGAGCTATCTGCCCGCCTTGGCCTCCCAGAGTGCTAGGATTACAGGCATGAGCCACCGCGCCCGGCCAGATTTTTTTTCAAAATAAGATAGACAAATGGTCAACAAACATATGAAAATATGCTCAGCATCACTAATCATCAGGGAAATGCAAATGAAAACCGCAATGAGATACCACCTTAGCCCTGTCAGAATGGCCATTATTAAAAAGCCAAAAAAAAAAAAAAATAATAGATTTTGGCATGGATGTGGTGAAAAGGGAATGCAAATTAGTACAACTTCTATGGAACACAGTATGGAGAGTCCTCAAAGAACTAAAAGCAGACCCATCATTTGGTCCAACAATCCCATTACTGGGTATCTATCCAAAGGAAAAGAAGTCATTTTATAAAAAATGCACCCAAATGTTTATCATAGCACAATTCACAATTGCAAAGATACGGAATCAAGCTAAGTGCCTATCAACTGATGAGTGGATAAAGAAAATGTGGCGTATATCTACCACCGAGTACTACTCAGCCATGGAAAGGAATGAAATAATGTCTTTTGGAGCAAGTTGGATTAAACTGGAGACCATTATCCTAAGTATTTCCGAAATGGAAAAACAAATACCACATTTTCTCATTTATAAGTGGGAGCTAAATGAGGGGTATATATGGTCATAAAGTGGTATAATGGACAGTGAAAACTAAAAAGGGCGAGGATGGGAGAGGAGTGAAGGATAAAAATCTACCTAGGGTACAATGCACACTATTCTGGTGATGGGTACCCTAAAAGCCCCAACTTCGGCATTATACAATCCATCCATGTAATAAAAAACACTGTAAACCCTAAATCTACTCAAATAAAAAAAAATCACTGGCCACATTTGTATGGGTCTATTTCTGTACTCTCTATTCCATTTCACTGATCTATGTGTCTTACACATAAGTTTTAGAATCAATTTGTCAATGTCTACAAAAATTCCCAGTGGGATTTTGATTAAGAAAATATGGGCTTTCTTGGGAGAAGGTAGTTATCCCAACTTTTGGTAAGTGTTTAACATACCACCCTGTGGAATATTAAGTAACAGTTTAATAAAAATGAAAGGCACTGTAGATCTACTAAAACCAAAAGATTTTCAAAATACAATGTTGATAGTAACAAGAAAATTACAGCATGATTTAATTTGTTAAAAAATCAAGTAATCAAAATTGGTATCACCCAAAATTGTCCAAACTGAAATTGTGTGCTTCCTAATGTGAAACAAACTAAATGGTATCACCAGCGAGATATTCTTGTCCAAATTTATATTTTATTTTATTTTTAGAGACAGCATCTCTCTCTGTTGCCCAGGCTAGAGTGAGGTGGCAGCATCATAGCTCACATAGCTCACTGTAGCCTTGAACTCCTGGGCTCAAGCGATCGTCTTGCTTTAGCCTCCCAAGTAGCTGGGACTGAAGGCATGTGCCACCATGTCTGGGAAATTTTTTTTATTCATTATAGAGATAGGATCTCGCTATATTGCCCAGGCTGGTCTCAAACTCCTGACCTCAAGCTATCCTCCCGCCTCGGCCTCCCAGAGTGCTAGGATTACAGGTGTGAGCCACTGTGCCTGGCCTACAGTTAACCTTTGAACACCACAACGGTTGGGGTGCCAACCTCTCACATATTCAAAAATCCACATATAACTTCTGAGTCCCCCAAAACTTAACTACTAATAGCCTATTGTTGACAGAAAGCCTTACTGATACCATAGTCAACTAACATTTCATATGTTACATGTATTACATACTATAGTCTTACAATAAAGTAACCTATAGAAAAGAAAATATTATTAAGAAAATCATAAGGAAGAAAAAAATATTTACTATTCAGGAAGTGGAAGTAGATCATCATACAGGTCTTCATCCTCGTAGTCTTCACATTGAGTAGGCTGAGGAGGAGGAGGTGGCCTTGGTCTTGCTGTCTCAGGGGTGGCAGAGGTGGAAGAAAATCCACATCTAAGTGGACCCGAGCAGTTCAAACTCATGTTGTTCCAGGATCAATTGCATGTGTGTGTGTGTGCGTGCGTGCGTGTGTATGTACATGTGGCAAAAAGCTAACAACTGGTGAAGAACAGGAAGTTTGTATAAAATTACTTTGTACCATTCTCTCAACTTTTCTATAGATTTCAGAATGCCCAAAATAAGAAGTTGAGGGAGAAAAAAGCAAAACGACAACAAAAAAGAAGAGCGTCACTCGGTTAATAAAACACTGTTATGTTTGTGCTTTGACATTGCTAAACTTGGCATTGCATTTATTTGAAATCTTGAAATAAACATTTTTAAAATGTTGATGCTTTGGCGGAGGTATCTAAATTTAGATTACAACGTAGTCATGGGGGAATGTTAGTATTTGCCCCTTGAATCAGACGTTGGAAAGGTAGAGTTTATTTTGGCAGGGTATACCTTACCTACCGGCTAGAAGAAAATGTTCTTCCTATGCTGATCAAATTTGACTTTTAGAAAACAACTATTCAGAAGATGCATTTGCTACTTACCCAACAGTTAAGATTTAGGACAGAAGTTGTCACCCTTCTGGAATGGATGGCAAGAAGAGGCCAAAATTATGGTGTGATGAAGAAAACTATACAGACAGGGTAAGATGCACGGTTAGTCTTGGGATCCTTAAACATTTATATGTGGTGGAGCAGAAGGTAGAATACGGACCATGTGAGTGGAGACCAAAGAAAGGGCTTATGAAAAAGACAAAGGGCTTTACTGGAGGGCGGATGTTGTTTCAAAAATAATGTATAGTTTATTGTAGATGCTTTTTTTTTTTGAGACGGAGTCTCACTCTGTTGCATGGGCTACGGTGCCATGGCGTCAGCCTAGCTCACAGCAACCTCAAACTCCTGGGCTCAAGCGATCCTCCTGCCTCAGCCTCCCGGGTAGCTGGGACTACAGGTATGTGCCACCATGCCTGGCTAAATATATATGTATATATATATATATATATATTTTTAGTTGTTTGGCTAATTTTTTTCTATTTTTTTAGTAGAGATGGGGTCTCGCTCTTGCTCAGGCTGGTTTTGAACTCCTGACCTTGAGTGATCCTCCCACCTTGGCCTCCCAGAGTGTTAGGATTACAGGCGTGAGCCATGGCGCCTGACCATCCTACCTCCCTCTTATAAGGGATCCTGTGATTACCTTGAGGCTATCCAGATAACTCTCCACCTCGAGATCCTTAACTAAATTGCACCTGTGAAGTCTCTTTTGCCATGTAATGAGATATATTCATAAGTTCCAGAGGTTAGGATGTGAATATCTTTAGAGAGCCATTATTCTGACTACCACTGACACCATGGAATTTTTCCTTTTTGTCTGTTTTCTTCTAATACAAACTTTTTATTGAAACATTACACATATATATATATAAAGGTGTGTAAGTTATAAGCATGTGGCTCAATGAATTTTTCACCGAGTGACTATATCCCAGATTAAAAAATAGAACATAACCTGAACTCCACAAGTGTCCTTTTGGCTATAATCCTAATCCCAAACATAACCACTATCTTGACTTCTAATGCCACAGATGAGTTGTGCCTGGTTTTTGAACAGCACATAAATGCAGTCATACAGTAGGCACACTTTTGTGTCTGGCTTCTTTTGCTCAATTCTTTTTTTTTTTTTAGACAGAGTCTCACTCTGCTGCCCAGGCTAGAGTGAGTGCCGTGGCATCAGCCTGGCTCACAGCAACCTCAAACTCCTGGGCTCAAGCGATCCTCCTGCCTCAGCCTCCCGAGTAGCTGGGACTACAGGCATGCGCCACCATGCCCGGCTAATTTTTTCTAT
>CAUYRT010025625.1:0-15361 GCA_963574885.1 Lepilemur ruficaudatus | reverse complement strand
TGTAACTTAAATATATAAACAACTTTGCACTCTACCCCGGCCAACATATTTACACACTCTCAAAAAAAAAAAAAAAAAAAAAAAAAGGAACTTTGAAAACACAACAAAAAACAAATAACCCAATTTAACTTTTTTTCTTTTTTTTTTTTTTTTGAGATGGAGTCTTGCTCTGTTGCCCAGGCTAGAGTGCTGTGGTATCAGCCTAGCTCACAGCAACCTCAAACTTCTGGGCTCAGGTGATCCTCCTGCCTCAGCCTCCCAACTAGCTGGGACTATAGGCATGTACCACCATGCCAAGCTATTTTTTTCTGTTTTTAGTCATCTGGCTAATTTTTTTCTATTTTTAATACAGACGAGGTTTCACTCTTGCTCAGGCTGGTCTCAAACTCTTGACCTCAAGCAATCCTCCCACCTTGGCCTTCCAGAGTGCTAGGATTGTAGGCATGAGAAATCGTGCCCAGCTCAAATAACCCAATTTAAAAATGGGAAAAAGATCTGAACAGCAGACACCTCGTCAAAGAAGATATACAAATGGCAAATAAGCATATGAAGATACTCAAAATCATATGCCATTAGGGAACTGTAAATTAAAACAAGAATGAGATACCACCAACGTATCTAATAAAATAGCAAAAATCCAAAGCACCAACACCACCAAATATTAATGAGGATGTGAAGCAACAGGAACTCTCATTCATTGCTGGTGGGATTGCAAAATGGTATAGCCACTTTGAAAGACAGTTTGGCAGTTTCTCACAAAGCTAAACATAGTTTTACCACATAATCCAGCAATCACATTCCTTGATATTTACCCAGTGAATTGCAAACTTAAGCCTTGGAAGAACTAAGATATCCTTCTGTAGATGAATGGAGAAACAAACTGTGGTAAACAAGGACAAAGCCCTACCTACTTCCCTGAACCCTTCTCTCCTACAAAGAAAAAAGCTTAAGCCACTGGAAGAAGAGAAGCAAACTCACCTCCCCCCGGACAACAGTGAAAAATCTAGTGCATCTTAGGGAGGAGTACAGGCAAAACCTGTGTGCCACTGAAGGAGCGATGGGGAATCCTCTTACACCCAGGACAGAGGCAAGGATCCATTGCTGCTGAGGTCAGGACTAGAAGCAAAAACCCTCTGTCCCAGGGGGAAGGGCAAGAAATTGGCTTGGGCCAAAATCCCATTCCTATCCTAAGCACAGATCTATTTTTTTTCTTTTTTTTTTAATTATTTTTTTAAATATTTTTTTTAAAAATATGGAATGCTTGACAAATCTATGTGTCATCCTTGTGCAGGGGCCATGCTAATCTTCTCTGTATTGTTCCAATTTTAGTATATGTGCTGCCAAAGTGAGCACCTAAGCAGAGATCTATTATCATTGGAAGGGGACAGGAAACTACCATCCAAGAACAATCATGGATACAAGGTGGAGCTTGGGGGCCACAGGGATAAGGGAAAGAAGCCCTGTTCTTGAGGCCCAAGCATATAGGGCTTGCATAAAACTGAAGCTGGATGAAAAAAACACAGAATGTTCCCCTGCCTCCACTCCACTGTGAGCCTTGCAACAAGCAACAGCAGTAGACTTCTCAGGGAGAGGAAAGAGTATGGAAAGAACACTCTCCACCACTATGATGCAAGCTTGCAGGGATAGCTGAAAACTGACAGGGGAGCAGGAACACTTGAGAAAACCTCCCTGGCACCCAGCCCCCACCCCAAGCACAAGGCAAAACAGCCTAACAACTAAAGGTATTTGAGGCCTGTAGTGCGCCAAAGGTAATAATAGTAATAAAAACACTCAAATCCAGCTCAATATCTGACTAGATAAGCCCAATTCTCCACATTAATGCTTGATAGAAGAGGCAAGTCCATTTCTAGACATAAATACTCAGTCTATGCTGTTCTTTTACCTCAGATGTCTGGCATTTGATCAAAAATTACAAGACATACAAAAAAAGCAAGACAAAATTACGCACTATCAAGACATAAAGCAATCAAAAGAATCAGATTCAGAAATGTTGGAACTATCAGATAGAGAATTTAAAATAGCTCATTAATATGGTAAAGAATCTAGTGCAAAAAGTGGACAACATGCATGAACAGATGGATAATGTCAGAAAAAATGAAAACTGTATTTAAAACATCAAATGGGAAGGCTAGAAATAAAAAAAATCATAACAGTGATGAAGAATTCCTTTGATGGGCCGGGCGCAGTGGCTCACGCCTGTAATCCTAGCACTCTGGGAGGCCAAGGCGGGAGGATCGCTCAAAGTCAGGAGTTCAAAACCAGCCTGAGCAAGAGCAAGACCCTGTCTCTACTAAAAAGAGAAAGAAATTAATTGGTCAACTAAAAATACATAGAAAAAATTAGCCGGGCATGGTGGCACATGCCTGTAGTCCCAGCTACTTGGAAGGCTTAGGCAGAAGGATCTCTTGAGCCCAGGAGTTTGAGGTTGCTATGAGCTAGGCTGACGCCACGGCACTCTAGCCAGGGCAACAGAGTGAAACTCTGTCTCAAAAAAAAAAAAAAAAAAGAATTATTTTGATGGGCTATTTAGTAGATGGGACACAGCTAAGGAAAGACTCAGTGAATTTAAAGTATGCCGGGCATGGTGGCTCACACCTGTAATCCTAGCACTCTGGAAGGCCAAGGCGGGAGGATTGCTTCAGGTCAGGAATTCAAGACCAGCCTGAGCAAGAGCAAGACCCCGTCTCTACTGTAAAATAGAAAGAAATTAGCCAAACAAGTAAAAATAGAAAAAATCAGCCAGGCATGATGGTGTGTGCCTGTAGTCCCAGCTACCCGGGAGACTGACGCAGGAGGATTGCTTGAGCCTAGGAGTTTGAGGTTGCTGTGAGCCAGGCTGACGCCATGGCACTCTAGCCCAGGCAAGAGAGTGAGACTCTATTTCAGTAAATAAATAAATAAATAAAATAAAGACAGGTCAGTAGATCCAACTGAAATATAAATAGGAAAAAAATGAGTGAAAAAAACACAACAGAGTATCAAAGTGCTATGGCACTGTGTGTGAGACATCATCAAACAGTCTAACATATATATAATTGGAGACTCAGAAGAGAAAAATGAGTGAATGGGGCATACAAGATATTTGAAGTGATATGGTCTAGAATTTCCCCAAAATAATGAAATACATAAAACCACAGATACAAGAATCTCAGAGAACCCTAAAATAGAAAGAAAAAGCAAACCTATATACATCATAGTGTAGTCAATGAAAACCAAAGATAAAGAGAAAAATCTTGAAAGTACCCAAGAAAAAAGAAGCATCACACATACAGGAACAAAGATAATAATTACAGATTTCTCATTGAAAAATGAAATTTTTAAAAAAATCATAAGTATAAAAAAAATCATAAGTATGAAAAAATTTATATCATTGTCTCAAGACAGAATTTTTGAAGTCTGAGAGGTTCTGTAATCTCTAGCATATTAACCATTACCTGCTCCTTTTACAAAATTCACTTTCTATGTATCTTGTAGGCAGTTTAAGCCAATCATTTGGAGTAATAAAGTGCCTTGAATTAGAAATTCTTGGGAATCTTGAATGCAGTTGGGCCTTCTCAACCTCTTTAAATTCTTTCATTGTATATATTTTGCCTGCAGAAAGATTAGTAACCTAAATTAGCATCCTTAAATGCAATTGCCACTGCTCTTGGGCCATGAAATCACATAGCAATTAGGAACTAAGTACCAGTCTCACACTGAAGAAGAGTTCTATTTTCATCATCCTTGTCATATTGTGCTTTTTTCAAAGGGTCACGAAATGGTGGGATGATAACCTACAAAAGAGGAACTTCTTTGAGGACTGGGATGCAGTTCTGAATATTAAACATTTTCACTCTATCCTATCCATATTGATAGGACAGCCTATCCACATATGGCTCTTATGCCAGAAGAGTAAAGAATGCAATATTGACAAACTAAGCAGGCTTACTATTATGTATATTTAGCACATTACAAACAGTTGGCAGGCTCTCCAATACTCCTCTTAACAACGTCCTCCAGTCAAAGAAGTAAGGTTAGCTCATTTCAAAGTGTAGGTTCAGGCTTCACAAATTCTTTTGTTGTTATTGTATATTCCCAAATTTAAAAATTCCTTTCCCATGCACAAAAGAAAAAATATATCCATATATTCATCTTAATCTCTAACATCTGTAATCAACAACGTAATTAATAGTTATGCAAAACTCAACCAACATAATATTCAAAATGTAGATAATTTATGAGCCAAGGTATTAAAGCACCAAATCTATTGTAATGACCGATGTTATCAATATCAAAATGACAGTTCTACAAAAGAAAATGGCATTCAGCAACAGTAACATTCATGGTCTAGGCCTAGTCAGTGAAATTCTACCACAATCTATAAAGGCCACCCATGTATCTTTCTAATGATAATCAGGCTTGTTTTTCTGAGATAATTATAATATACATCATGGATATTAGAGTTAAAATAAACAGTGATCAGTCTGCCCTCTATTTTTAGTAGAGATGGGGTTTTGCTCTTGTTCAGGCTGGTCTTAAACTCCTAAGCTCGAACGATCCTCCTGCCTCGGCCCCCCAGAGTGCTAGGCTTACAGGTGTGAGCCACTGTGCCTGGCCCATGGCAATGGGAAACTATTCTTAAACTCTTTTTGTATGTTTGGGAATCATTAAAGGACTACTCATATATTAGGCATTTCAAAATAACCCAACACATAGTATCCAAGTTAAAATAAGAAATCTACCCTACCTTCAGAAAATTAGGATTCTTTTTGCTCAGATAAAAAGGATCATACTCTTTTGGATCATAATGTTCTACAAATGCATTTCCCTATAAGAAGGAAATAAAACCACACATAAGAACAAGAGTAGCACAATTAATTTTGAACATATCAAGACTTGAGAGTCAAACACACAGTTCCTTTCTTATGCTTCAAAGTGGCATCAATGACAAATGCAAAAGGAAAGACCAAATTGAAATTATTCAAGTAATAAATATTATAGGGATGGAAGGAATCTACTTAAAATTTGTAAGATTTTAATAAAAAATATTGGAACACTAAAAGATTTAGGAATTTGTTTATAAATATTTACTAGTCAAACATCTCAGGTCTTTCATAATGCCAAAAGAACAGAAATACTTTATAGTTTTGCAAATAATAGAGTTCCATAACAAAAGAAAAATATGTCCTGAAACTAGAGTCCAAATTTTTTTAAATGGTAAATAAAATAATTACATGGGAAAAACAAAGAAAAATGGTTCTAATGTACACGGCTAAATTCAGACCTACCCCTCCTCCTCTATCCTTTCCACATGACCTAGATTTAAGAATACTTTATAATAGGGTATAGATTGTATATATATATGTATATATATATATGTATGTGTGTATGTGGAGGGAGGGGCAGGCTATTTGGATGATTCTAAATAAATAAAGATAACCATAGGTTTTAAACCAGCTGAAAAAAGTATCAAATGATCTCTTAGTACCTTTTTATTTACATGTTTTAAAAAATCGTCTAATTCCTCTTGTCTCCTTTTTTTAATCTTCTTATGTGAACAAACTTTTTCTATAATTTTCTTCTGGAGAGGATCTGCCACATGGTCAACCCATCTTTTATGTAATATTTCTTTTCTTCTTGCCTTTAAGAAGTCATGATGTTGTAAATACTTATCTAGTTCCTAGTAAACAGTGATAGAAAAGACAAATACATATCCTAAAGTGTTCTTGTTCTAAAATTTTCTAAAACTTAAACTTCATAAGTTTAAATTATTCCTAAGAAAAATTCCACAAAGGCATTTATTAATTTAATAATTTATTTGTCTTCTACTATGTGACATATGCTATGCTGGAAACAAGGAATACGCAAATAATTGAGTCGACATGCCTGCTCTCCCTGAGGAAACAGACCAAAAAACAAATCAAAAGCTTGGAGCCGTAGCGTGTGCCTGTAGTCCCAGCTATTCGGGAGGCAGAGGCAGGAGGACTGCTTGGGCCCAGGAGTTTAAGGCTGTATTGCACAATATTGCATCTATCTGGGTAACATAATGAGACCCCCATCTCTAAAAAAAAACAAAAACAAATCTACAAAACTGTGGGAGGAGGGACAATATAGCAAGATGCATATATATATGAGACACACTATATATAAAGTAACTGAAGACATAGAGGGGAGAAAAACCATTTTTTTTTTTCTGGGTTGGGGGGAAAGGAGGCAGCTCTGTGGCGAGAGAGAAAAACCATTTTCTAGCATTTTAAAAGATTCCCTATTTGATGGTTCCTCAAAAAGTTAAACAAAATTACTGTATGACTCAGCAATTCCACTCCTAAATATATACTCAAAAGAATTAAAAACAGGGACTTTCCAGTAAGACTGATAGCTTCTCAGAAGAAAAAAAAAAAGAACAGGAGTGCAGTGGCTCACCCCTGTAATTCCAGCACTTTGGGAGGCTGAGGTGGGAGGATTGCTTGAGGTCAGGACTTCAAGACCAGTCTGGACAGAAAAGTGAGACCCTGTCACTACAAAAAAATCTTTTTAAAATTAGCCAGGCATGGTGGCACATGCCTGTAGTCCCAGCAACTCAAAAGGCTGAGGCAGGAGGATGGCTTGAGCCCAGGTGTTGGAGGCTGCAGTGAGCTATGATGACACTACTGCACTGTAGCCTGGGCAACAGAGCAAGACCCTGTCACAAAAAACAAACAAATAACCAAAACAAAACAACAACAACAAAAAGCAGGAACTCAGATATTTATATACAAATGTTCATTTCAGCATTATTCACAATAGCCAAAAGGTGGGAACAACCCAAGCATCCATCGTCCATCCACAGTTGGATGAAAAAAATGTGGTATGTACACACTATGGAATATTATTTGATCTAAAAAAGAAATGAAGTTCTGACACATGCTACAATGTGAACGAAACTTGGAAACAAATAAGCCAGACACAAATAGACAAATGTAGGATTCCACATACATGAAACATCAGAATAGGCAAAATTCATAGAGACAGAAAGTAAATTAGAGGTTACCAGGTTCTTGGGGGATGAGGAAATGAGGAGTCATTGCTTACTGAATACAAAGTATCAGTTTGGGGTGATGAAAAAGTTTTGGAAATAATGGTGATAGTTGTACAACATTGTGAATGTAATTAATGTCACTGAATGGTACACTTAAAATGGTTAAAATGGCAAATTTTATATTGTATATATTTTACCATAATTTTTTAAATGATTATATTAAAACAAAAAAATTCCCAAAATGGGCAACATTTGGGCTAGGCCTTAAAGAACGAGGAGATATCCTGGAAGAAAAGGGATAGCAGAGAATGAGGAAGAAAAACTTTCTATGGGGAGGAAAAAAAAGACAAAAAGAGCAGACAGGCAGAAGAGTAACACAACATGGTCCAAATGGCAAGTAGCCTGCAAAGCACATTCTCACTCAAACTGCTCATCCACCTTTCATATAGCAAATGAAACCATGCGATTACTAGGATCTACATGAAATTCAAAATGAAAAAAATAAAATGTTACAAACCCTGAGGGGTTCTCTCAGCCACACCCCTACCTAACTTCAGGTTATATCAACTTCAGCCATTCAACCATTCCCAATAATAGTTCCTTTCCTCTTTAAAGAACTCTAACGAAAATTCTTAAAACAAAAAACAGATCACCGACTCCGGTGTTTAGTATACTTCACATGGCTGTTTTTGTCTAATTAAGCCCATCCTGCTTAAACCCTTGTTCTTACCTATGTATACCTGAGTCATAGGTAGTCAGTGAGTTCCAAAAACAGCTCTTCAGGATTAGCTCATTGATACTGATTCTGTGGAAACCCGCCAAGTCAAAGGAAGGGTGAGTTGAGGGGAATTCTTACGCCTGTCTGCGAAGGAATTCCCACAAAGTATAGGAAGAGAGGAAGTCCATTAAAGCAATCTCAGAGATCCCTTAAGATTAATCCTAGGTGCAAATGAGTATTTTTAATTCTTTCTATTTTCTGTATTTTCTACGTTTGTTTATAGAATGTACTTCATCTAAAAAGGAAAAACAAAATTTAGTTTCTTTTTTTTTTTAGATGGGGTCTCTATTGCCCAGGGTTGGAGTGAAGTGGCTATTCACAGATGCAATCAAAGCTCATTACAGCCTCAGACTCAGTGGTATCAAGCAATCCTCCCACCCCAGCCTCCCCAGTAGCTGAGATGACACCACCATACCTGGCTCACAAAATGTAATTTGTAATTGAGATGCATTTTGTAGCCAATTCTTACCTTAATTACATACTTCTCTCTGGATAATATTGATTGAATAGCTGCATCAGTATCGTCTTTGGCTAAGTCCTAAAAGAACAGAATTAAACTATGAAAGTCAAATCTTAAAAAAATTAAATAATTAGTACTATCTGGCCTCATTATATTTTGTGTGAAAAAAAATATCCCTGAAAAACTCTCTGTAAATCCAATTTTTCAAATCATATCATCAAGTGCTTTTTAAAGAGTATTTGACTCTCTGTTCTGGGCTACAGCAAAACATAACTCAGCTCACAGATATTTTGAGTCGTAGAATGGTCAAATGACTGGCCCAGAATCACATGGTAGCTAGAATCCACCTTTTATCAAATCTTATAAAATGTTTTTACCTTTATGGGTTAAAATAGATACAATTAGCCCTCTATTTGAGGCTTTTTGACTACATAAGAAAGACTGATCTTCCCAGCCTTTATTCTCACAGAACTAGCTAAGACTATGTCACGGGTCTCACTGAAAGCTTAGTGCCACCTAAGGTAAACTGTGTACCTAGATGTCATGTCACTAGTGTAAAACATTACAAGGTTTTAGAAAGAGTTTCTATTCAATATCTATTCAAATATAAAGACTATGGATATAAAAATCAAGGAAATTAGTTATATTTTTATCCATAAACTTTACAATCAAAAAGGTGATTGGATCTTCTCAAAATGAAAGCTCTTATTGAAATAAAAAGAAACTTGCTCATAAAGTCTTCTTACACTAATTTAATTAATTTTTCCATGATAATTGACAAATTACCTGAAAAACCAAAACAATTTTTCTCATTAGCTAAATGCTAAACACTATATACCTATGAAAAAACTACCCAGAGAAACAATGAGCGAGGAAATACATAAAAGAATTATGAAATCAGGCCACGCGTGGTGGCTCACGCCTGTAATCCTAGCACTCTGGGAAGCTGAGGCTGGCGGATTGCTCAAGGTCAGGAGTTCAAAACCAGCCTGAGCAAGAGTGAGACCCCATCTCTACTAAAAATAGAAAGAAATTAATTGGCCAACTAAAAATATATAGAAAACATTAGCCAAGCATGGTGGTGCATGCCTGTAGTCCCAGCTACTCGGGAGGCTGAGGCAGGAGGATCCCTTGAGCCCAGGAGTCTGAGGTTGCTATGAGCTAGGCTGATGCCACGGCACTCTAGCCTGGGCAACAAAGTGAGACTCTGTCTCAAAAAAAAAAAAAAAAGAATTAGGGAAGAATCAATCCCTAGATGTCACACAGCCCCAGGAGTGTTCCCTTTAACGTGAGCTAGAGTAAAACATCCCATAGTTCACAGAGCATAGAGTTGAGTACTTGGAGGGGTTTCGTATCAGACCTAGAACAAAACTGGCCCCACAGGAGATGCTACTGTGGTCCTGCCTAACAAAATTCAGAGTCAAGACCTGAAAGGATCCAGCTGTGTCCAACTAACTTAACTGCATTCCAGAACAAAAACCGAGAATATTTATGGGAAATAAAAAATATCTAGCACTCGACAAGGTTAAAATTCACAATGTCCTGCATCCAATCAAAAAATCACCAGGCATGCAAAGAATCAGGAAAATTTAACCAATAATGAGAAGGAAATCAGTCAAAACTGCACCACAAATGACACAGATGATATGATATAGTTGATATAATTACTAAACCAGGACATTAAAATAGTTATTATACCTGTAGTTCCTAAGTTCAGGAAGCTAGAGGAAAAAGTGAACCTGTTGGGACAGAGGAAGATAAAAAACGGACCCAAATAAAACTTCTAGGAATGAAAATTGCAATGCCTGAGATGAAATATATACCAGATAGGCTTATCAGCAGATTAGACATTACAGAAGAAAAGGTTAGTGAACTTAAAAGCACAGCAATAGACGTTTTCCAAACTAAAATACAAGGGGGGAAAAATGAAAAAAATTAAGAGTATCAGTGAGCTATGGGACAATGTCTAGCAGGCTATTATACATGTAATTATACTTCCCCAAGGAAGGATGGGATAGAAAAAAATATTTTAAGAAATAATGGCTAAAATTTTTCCAAATTTGTTAGAAACTATAAGCCCACAGATAAAAGAAGTTCAAAAAACTCTAAGCAGTGGAGAAATTAGGACCCTCATACATAGCCAATGAGAATTTAAAATAGCACAGCTACTGTGGGAAAGTTAAGCCAGTTCCTCAAAAAGTTAAACACAGAGTTACCCATATGACCCACAATTTCATTCCTAGGTTTTGTACCGAAGAGAATTAAAAACATATGCTCACATAAAAAGCTGTACACAGATGTTCAGAGCAGCATTATTCATATTAGCCAAAAAACTAGAAACAACCTAAATGTCCATCCACTGATGAATGGATAAACAAAATGTGGTATTCATACAATGGAATATTATTTGACCGTAAGAGGGAATGAAGTATTGATACATGCTACAACATGGATGAACCTTGAAAACATTATACTAAGTGTAAGCAGTCAGTCACAAAAGACTGCATATTGCATGATTTCATTTGTACAAAGTGTCCAGAATAGGCAAATCTGTAGTGATAGAAAGTAGATTAGTGTTGCCAGTTGCCAGGAGGAGAGGGGAATGGGGAATGACTGTTAAAATGTTATGAGGTTTCTTTCTGGGGTGATGAAAATGTTCTGGAATTAGATAGTGGTGACAGTTGCACAATTTTGTGAATACACTAACAATGAATTGTACGCTTTAAAATAGTGAATTTCATGGTATGTAAATTATCTCAATAATAAAAGCCCAACAATAAGGGGGAAAAAAACAGTTTAAAATTGCCAGTTTAAAAATGGGCAAGAGGCCAGGCGTGGTGGCTCACGCCTGTAATCCTAGCACTCTGGGAGGCTGAGGCAGGAGGATTGCTCAAGGTCAGGAGTTCGAAACCAGCCTGAGCAAGAGCGAGACCCCGTCTCTACTAATAATAGAAAGAAATGAATTGGCCAACTAAATATATATAGAAAAAAATTTAGCCGGGCATGGTGGCGCATGCCTGTAGTCCCAGCTACTTGGGAGGCTGAGGCAGAAGGATCTCTTGAGCCCAGGAGTTTGAGGTTGCTGTGAACTAGGCTGAAGCCACGGCACTCTAGCCCGGGCAACAAAGTGAGACTCTGTCTCAAAAAAAAAAAAAAAAATGGGCAAGAGACTTGAACAAACACTTCACCAAAGATGATACATAAATGACGAGTAAGACTTCAAAAAATGGTCAACATCATTAGTCATTAGGGAAATACAAATTAAAACCACAATGAGGCCAGGCGATGCCTGTAATCCTAGCACTCTGGGAGGCTGAGGCAGGAGGATCACTTGAGGTCAGGAGTTCAAGACCAGCCTAATCAAGAGCAAGACCCAGTCTCTACTAAAAACAAAAAAATTAGCTAGGTGTCATGGTGCATGCCTGTAGTTCCAGCTACTCGGGAGGCTGAGGCAAAAGAATCACTTGAGCCCAGGAGTTTGAGGTTTTAGTAAGCTATAATGATGCCACTGCACTCTACCCAGGGTGACAGAGCAAGACTTTGTCTCAAAAAAAAAAAAAAAACCCACAATGAGATGCCACTGTATATCTTTTACAATGTCTCAAATTTAAAAAGACTATACCAAATGTTGGCTAGAATATTTAACAACTAGAAATCCTATACACTGCTAGTGGGAATGAAAAATGATTCAATGACTTTGGAACACAGTTTGGCAACTTCATAAAGGTTAAATTCATTTACCATATGACCCAGCTATTCTACAACTAGATATCTACCCAAGAGAAATGAAAGCATATGTCCATACAAAGACACGTACATGAACGTTCAGAACAGCTTTATTTGTAATAGCCCAAAACCGGAAACAACCCAAATGCCCATCAACAGGACAAACAAACTGGGATATAGCTATATAATGGAATGAAGTATTGATACATACAACAACGTGGATGAACTGCAAAATACTTATTCTGAGTGAAAGACACCAGACAAAAAGAAAAGAATACATACTGTTAGATTCCATTTCTATAAATTTTTTTAAATGACAAAGCAAAGCAGTGGTTGCAGAGGATGGACAAGAAGCTAGCGATTACAAAGCAACAGGATGACTAGGAAAGGGAGTGTTGAATATGTTCATTATCTTGATCATGGTGATGGCTGTGTATACATATGTAAAAACTTACCAAGTTTGCACACTTTAATATATGCAGTTTATTGTACATCAATTATACATTAACAAGACTCAGAACAAAGAAATTACAATCTAAAACCAATACAACATATCAGATTTTGAGTGATGCAGTTAAGCAGTGTTTCAAGAGAAGCTTATAGCTGTGTTATATTAGAAAAAGTATATAGTAAAAGATCTATGATTCCACTTTAAGAAGCTAGAAAAATGAACAGCAAAGTAAATACAAAGTTAGTAGAGCAAAGGGGATAATAAAGAGAATGAAATAGAAAACAAGCAACAGAAAAAAATATATTTAGCACAAGCCACTTCTCACTGCAGCTACCCAAGGAAAAACCTCAAAATGCCGTATTATTATACCTCCATAAAAGAAAGCCGCTGTGGTTCCAACCATTCTTTCGAGCTCTTGAGTTTGGGCAGTATGCCATTTGTCAGATCGTCACCGTCTGCATTTTTCATTGTGGTCACAAATAACGGAGCCCTTTAAAAAAAAAAAACCTAAAAATTAACTTATTTGGTAATCAAAATTCACAATCATCTAATTTTCTCTTCTGTTTAATAATCAATAGCTGTGACATTGCACGGACTTTGGGTTTTGAACATAAGCCGTCCATGCTTCCCCTAACAAGAGGCCATCGCAGCAGGCCTATGAGGATGGTTTCGGAGCCAGCCTCCTTTAAGGAGGGGAGATTCTCTTTCAACTGATCCCTTTGGAGTGGCTGCCCACGTCCTCCTACGAGGTATCCCATTCAAGCCAGTGTGGCGACGGGCCTCTAGGAGTCCCATCGTCTGACTCTGGTGGCCGTGAATGGGGAGAGCCGCCACTATCTGGCACAGAAACCAGGCCGTGCAGCTTAGAGAGAGAAGGGAGGGGCTTTAGGTCAAAAACGGGCGCGAGGCCTGTCCCCGAGGGGGAGGCCGTCGTTCCAGGCTGCGCCCGTTCTATGCCGCGGCACCCACTCCCGGCGTCGGCGGAAGGCGCGCGGCCTCCACCCCCAGCGCTGTGCCCGGGGCCTCGCGCGGCCGCGGCGTACGCGGGGACGCCCGGCCCGGCTGGCAGCGTGCAGACCGCGACACACCTCTCTCCCCTCCCGAGGCCGCCAGGGCCTTCGGCTCTCCTGCCCCACACCCGGCTCTGCCAAACGGCCCCAGGCTCCGGAGTCGTCCGGCCGTGGCGAGAAGGCGGCCCTGCCCGGCCCGCGCTCAGCTCGAGCCCGTCACTTCGGAATGTGGCAACGTCGGCGACCAGTGTCTCCGGGACGCAGTCCCGCGCCGCCCCTCCCCCTTGGAGTTCGACGACAAGAGTCTGTGAGCGGCTCCGCGGGGGCGGCCCGCGCCCTGAGCCACGCGCCACTGCGCCCCTGTCGCCCCCTCGGGCTCGGGAGGAACTTGGACGCTGCTGCTGCCGGCTCTGGGCAGCGGGTCGTGGTTGCCAAGGGGGGTGACGGGCAGCTGTCACGGCCAATCCCGCCGCCTTGCCCCGCGTCCGTTGACAGGCGGGTCCCCGGCACGCCAGCCCCTCGCGGAGGCCGGGCTCCCGGACCGAGAGTGGGGCCGCGTCCGCTCCCGCGAGTCCTCGGTGCCGTGAGTGCGTCTCCCCGGCCTACGGGCCTGGAAATTAACCGCTCTCACACCTGGGCCCCGCTCTCAGTCCTGCCCCGGACACCCCTCCTCCCGTGGGCCACACCCCGTGAAGGGAGTGGCGGGAAAGGGGCTACGGTGGCGGTTGTCCTGGTGAGGACGGTCCAAGACTTGGGGACTTGTGCAGAAAATGTTGGTTTAAGTGCCTTAAAGGTGTTTTCAGTCCACTGGGGTGATGATCAGTGTTCGCAGTCGGCTCTGAAGCAGGTCAGCAGGAAGGAAATGTGAGGATTCGTGACCCAGCACATCTCCTTAGTCTTGTTTACTTAGCCGGGCAGTTCTCCATCCTGCCTGGGTTTTGTGTTGTTTTGTTTTGTTTATTTTTAAATCCCAGATGATTCTAACGCAAACCACTGACATAGCGAGCAAATTAGGAGGCTGTGATTTTCCAAACCCAACTTCATAGACCTCTGTATGCACTGTGATTTTTTCTAGGATTCTGTTTCCCTCTTTGAGTATTGGTGGACGCTAGATGATGGGCCACTATTTTCACTCTTCATCTTTTCAAAGTACACATGCTAATATTAAAACTGAAGCGTTTTAGAGACATTTGTATTCACATGCCTTGCCTTTTAAAAGCTAGCCAGAGTGGATCTCTTCAACTAAAGTTTCCATTTCAGAGCTGAGTGGGCATGAGCCATTTGCAGAACTTACTGTTAGATACACTCCTGGGAACCAAGCATGTGGACAGTGCAGCCCTCATCAAACTCCAGGAGCGGAGCCTGTGTGTAGCATCACCAGGATTTAGTGTAAGAAAAGACAAGTTTGGGTATCAGGCTCTTTTTTTCTTTTTGAGACAAAGTCTAGCTCTGTTCCCCAGGCTAGAGTGCTGTGGAGTCAGCCTAGTTCACAGCAACCTCAAACTCCTGGGCTTAAGTGATCCTCCTGCCTCAGCCCCCAGAGTAGCTGGGACTACAGGCCTGTGCCACCATGCCTGACTAATTTTTTCTATTTTTATTAGAGATGGCTAATTTTTTCTGGGTTTTTTTTTTTCAGTAGAGACAGGGTCTCTCTCGCTCTTGCTCAAGTTGGTCTCGAACTCCTGAGCTCAAGCAATCCTCCTGCCTCAGTCTCCCAGTGTATTAGGATTACAGATGTGAGCCACTGTACCCAGCCTGGGTATCAGGCTTTTAAATGACTTTTTCTATAAAGAGCCACAGTAAATATTTTAGGTCTCTGGGTTGTATACTCTCTGTTACAACCATGGAACTGCAGTTGTAATGGAAAAGCAGTCATAAACAGTACACAAAAGAATGGGTGTGCCTGTGTTCCAATACA
>CAUYRT010025622.1:0-19238 GCA_963574885.1 Lepilemur ruficaudatus | reverse complement strand
CTCCTGGGAACGTTGTGAATCTGACTCTGTGTAGGAACCTGGGGATCACCCATATAGAGAGGGCTTAACAGTTTGGAAAGAAAGAAACTGTAGCTGTTGGTATTTCATTGTTAGTGATGCCAGGCTGGGCTTGTACTCTCTTTGTTTTATTATAGTAAAACATATATAACATAAAAAAAAATGGCGATTATATGCATATTAAAACGTGGAAAGTACAGCATCTGCCAAGCCCTCCCTAGTCTCCAACCTAACTCTTAACAGCATCCTTGGAGTCAATACGTCTGTCTAGCTATTAGATTCTTTCTCATTATGCTGAAATTTCAGGTCTGAAAAGGTCCATAAAGGAATATTTTACATTCCTGAATAAAGATAAGCAAGTAAGAATCATCCCTGTATGGATACATATTCTGGCTCCTAACAGCATATGTATCAAAAAGCGGTGAGAGCACTGCTGAGTGTGCAGGTCTAAGTGAGAATGTAGATGGAAAGATCACTTAGGTGTTTTATTAGTGACTAATGCTTTGGCTGGTGTCACTTTACTGAAGAGAAAAATGATCTTGTTCCAAGATGTAATTTTGTGGAATCATTTTATCAGCCAAGTAAAGTTTGAAGTTTAGGAAATTACTGACTAGAACTTAATAAACAAATGTAAAGTTACCTCAAGAAAAAAATGCATAAAATATTTTCATTTTCTGCAGAATGCAGAAAATTTAAATCCATTGCATTTGTCACACCACTTTTTCTTCTCATTCTAAATACTTGTGTTCATTAAACAATATTTAAAAATTTAATTTCTAGAATCATCTACCTTTAAAAACAATTCATAACCAATATTTGCAATTATTATACCTATATCATGAGTAACCTCGAACAAGGAAACGTTGGTTGGTTGCCAGTTTCTTTTCCCTAGAAAACACAGTACTCTGGTAATTATCTATGTCCTGATCAGAGTGGTATGCATTGAAAGTAGTTTACGAATAGCATTGGAAAACCAAACTTACAAAATTTTTTTATATAGTACAACATATTCCCTTGTGAGTTCCACCTAGATTTATAATTTGTTTACATATTGCTCCACTAGCCTGTTCTCTCTCTCTCTCTCTCTCTCTATATATATGTATATATATACATAGACATACATATATATATGCATATAGGCATTTGTGTGTGTACATATGTATATATTATATTATATATATGTTTTATATATATTTTAAATAGACTTATTGATAAGCCATATGAGAATAAGTTGCAAACATCTTGACTTTTGACCCTTCACATGAAAACATTTTAGTATATATCTCTTAAAAATAAGGAGATTTCCCAAAAAGACCATTTTCAACTTCAAGTAATTTAATATTGATCCATAATTCATTCCAAGATTGTAAAATATATTCTATTATTATCACTTTAGTCTCCCTTAACTGGGAATAGTTCCTGAGTCAGCCTCCATCTTTTAACATGGATTTTTTTTTTTTTACTAATACAGACCAGATTTTTTGTTTTATGTTTTTAAACTATCATGAAATTCGACTGTATAACTTCATTCAGTTTTGCATTTATTGGCAGGGATATAACATAGGTGATATTATGTCCTTTTCAGTTTAGCACATCAGGATATACAGGGTATCATTTTGACTCATTGTCAGTGGTATAAACTTTGATCACTTGATTAAATAAGTACATACTAGTTTTCTCTCCTAAAAAAGCTACTTTCATTGAAAAATAACAACTTTATTAAGATATAATTCACATACAAGTCACCCACCCAAGTGAATGTGTAAATTTAATGTTTTTCAGTATATTCACAGAATTTTCAGTATATTCACAGAATTTAATGTTTTTCAGTATATTCACAGAATTCAGTATACAGAATTCAGTATATTCACAGTATATTTAAATGTGTAAATTTAATGTTTTTCAGTATATTCACATAATATTTTTCAGTATATTCATTATCAATTATAGAACATTTTTATCATCCCAGAAAAAAATATGATATCCCATTAACAGTCACTTTATTTTCCCCACACCCCACCCCCATTTAGAGATTAGAGACAAATCCTACTAAAGTGTCTTTTTAATATATTTTCAATCGATCTTTTTGCTTTAATTCACATAATCTTTCTTTTCCCTTAGCTCCACCCCTTACTCCCCTGCAAAATGCAATAAATTGCAAAGGACCATAAATACAAACTACACCCAGAATTTGCCAAGGAAGGCCATCAAAGTTCCTCATTTACTTTATCTGACACTTTCAGTATATAGGCTCAATACTTAGAGCAACCAAGAGAATTAAGGTGAGCTTTAATGTTGATGACCTATGGGGAACATTTTTTTTATTGTCTTCTTATTCTGCTTGTGTGTGTGTGTGTGTGTGTGTGTGTGTGTGTGTGTGTGTGTGTGTTTTGCTTTTAATAGACATATGTATTTGTGTGGAGCTCTGGATTTTTTTTTTTTTTTGGTATTAAGAATGGCAAATAACGATTTAAAACTAGTTAAGAGGAAAAGAAAAAAGAATGTAGTGTACACTGGGACCAATATATTTTGGGCAATGAAATTTAATTATGAATTAAAGATTTCTATGTATGATTTAGAAATATCAGGGACCAAACAATATCTTTTCAGTAATTTACACTTGTTGGATGATTAATTATACTTATGGGTGGAGCTTCTGCCATCACTATGATTTTTCAATAGAACTGAAAGTGAGAGAATTATCTTCTCCTGAATCAAATGACCAAGACAGTGGCTTTGAGATGGTGGTGGAAAGAAGGACATGTTAGAGTCATGCACTCCAGTGAGCTGCTGATGTCAATTTGTGAAACATGGAGAATGAAACAAGTTATCACAAGGAAACTGTGTGAAAGCATAAGCAATATTTCCAAAATAATCATTGTGTGCAATTGTCAAAAAGAATGAGTAATTGCCATGTGCAGAGAGTCATATGCCATATGTTGCTTTTGATTTAATTATATCACTGTCATCATGCAGGTTCAAAGTGCAGAGGCAGTGCATTTTTTCAGAAAATTGAGTTTTCATGGCAGGGATAATCTGTTGATTTCAGTTGTCTTAGAAATCAATCCAACCATTGGCATCACTACTGATCGTGAAGAAAGCAGAATGGAACTTTATAATAGAGTGAAGGATTGGTAGAAAGAAACAACATGTGTGTTAACAAATTAATTAACCATTATTATTGAATATCTACTACATGCTAGACAACAGTCTATTTACTGAAAGTATAGCAGTTAAGACTCTTAATGGAATTGGTCTTCTAGCACATGAGAAAGAAGTAAACAAACATTAGCTTGTGCTTCTTGGGCATTTAATGTATGGCTGGGCATTTTTCTAAGAACTTTACATGTATCCTCTCATCTAATACTCACAAAAACTCTGGAATGAGTAATATCATTATTTGTATTTTACAGATAAAGATACTGGAGAGACCGTAAATAATTTACGCAGATAGTACTGATGCTGGGATTTTGAAGCCAGGTGACAAAGATTCCAGACATTAAAATAATAAAAGTTATGGAGGGAAATAGAGCAGGAAAAGGGAACCAAAGTAAAAGGTAGCTGTGGTGGCGGTGGATGGTGGTGTATGATTTTAGAAATGGTGGCCAGGGAGAGCCTGCTCTGGGGGTGATTTTGAACCGAGAGGGGGTCATGCTGATATTCAGGGGATAAGCATTCTAAGCAGAAGGAAGAGCAAAGGCAATGAGGACAGTGTGTTTGAAAAACAGTAATAAAACAAATATGTGTGGGGTACAGTGAGCCAGGCAGAGAGTGGTAAGAAATCAGGGCAGAGGGATTTTGGTGGAGAATGTGATGGGGTGGGGGCAGCAGTGGTGCACATTTCATTATCTGTGTCGCAGATTGCAGTCACTGTCAGTGCTATGCTCAGCTACCCTCAGATCCTTTTCACCATTTATATGTGCCCCTCCTAGACTTGAGTATGCTTGTCCTTGGAACTTGTCTCTGGAGAATCCTTCTCAACTATCTAGAGTGTGCTTCCTCTTAGCTATTAGTGCCTGGGAGTCATGTCTTCCCAGAGCAGCCAATGACTGATGGGTACAGCATGATGAAAACTAGTTCCCGTGGCCTGGGCCAAGACCAACTCTAAAGAGTAACTTACATCCTTGCATTTTTTCATTTTTTATTTTTTGGAGGATAAAACTGAAGTTACTTTCTCCAGTACTTTGCCTGAAATTGCCCCCTTGCTTGGAATAAGAACATTTTCTTAATAAATAATTTGCACATGAATCGTCATTTCAGGTTGTGCTTCTAAAGAACTCAACCTAAGGCAAAGGTGACTCAATAACCTAACCTGGTTCATCATAGGAAATGGGCTTCACAAACAGGGATCTGGAGTTAGACTCTTTTGTGGTCAGATGGCATCAAGGACCCCATCACTGGTTGTAAGTGAAATGTTTATGCACTGTGTCATGCTGTAACAATGAGATTACTCAGATTTTCACTGATAATAATTGGAATGGGTCCAGGTGGAAGGGATCATGGTTTTTGGTTATTGTTTTTCATTTTAATCCTCCATGGAATTGTGGTGAATTGGGATGTGCAATGGCTCTTCAAGAGATATCCACACTGATTGGGGTGAATTATTTTTTTAATGTGCTGTTGGATTCTATCTGCTAGTATTTAGTTGAGGATTTTTGTATCTATGTTCATGAAGGATGTTAGTCTATAGTTTTCCATTTTTTGTTGTGTCCTTTCCTGGCTTTGTTATCAGGGTGATACTGGCTTTGCAGAATCAAGTAGGGAGGATTCCCTCCTCCTCAATGTCAGGGAATAGTTTCAGTGTGATAGGTATCAGTTCTTCTTCGTAGGTCTGGTAGAATTTGGCTATGACTCCATCTGGTCCTGGCTTTTTTTTTTCCTTGTTGAAAGTTTTCTTTTTTTTTTTTTTTAATCGCTGATTCAATCTTGCTACTTGATACTGCTCTGTTCAAGATTTCTGTTTCTTCCTCATTCAAACTCAGGAGGTTGTGCATTTCCAAAAACTTATCCATTTCCTCTAGAGTTTCCAGTTTGTGTGCATAGAGGTATTCATATATGAAGTCTTGGATGATCTTTTGTGTTTCTGTTGTATCAGTTGAATGTCTCTATTTTCATTTCTTGTTGAGCTTATTTGAATCCTCTCTCTTTTTTCTTGGTTAATTTAGCTAGCAGTCTGTTGATTTTGTTTATCTCTTCAAAAAACCAGCTTTTTGTTTCCTTGATCATATATATATATACTTGTTTGTTTTAATTTTGTTCAGTCCTGCTCTGATCTTTGTTATTTCTTATCTTCTGCTAGCTTTGGGTTTGGTTTTTTCTTGTTTTCCTAATTCCCTGAGGTGTGACATTAGTCTATTAATATGGGATCTTTCTGTCTTTTTGATGTAGGCATTGCATGCTAACAACTTCCCTCTGAGCATTGCTTTTCTGTATCCCAGAGATTTTGGTAGCTTATGCCACATTGTCATTCAATTAAATTTTTTTTTTATTTCTATCTTGATTTCATTGTTGACCCAAAGATCATTCAGCAGCATTTCACATATTTGTATGGTTTTGAGTGTAAAATTACCTATCAGGTGCAATGTTTACTATTTAGGTGATGAGTACACCACAAGCCCTGACTTCACCAGTATACAATTCATCCATGTATTGAATAACCACTTATATCCCCCTAAATCTACTGAAATAATAAAAAAAAAGATATCCACACCTTAATCCCTGGAACCTCTGAATGCTCCCTTATATGGCAAAAAAGGTTGGGGTTTTTTGCAGATGTGATTAATTTTAAGGATCTTAAGATGGAGAGGTCATCCTAGATTACCTGGTTAAGTCCAAAACGCAATTAAACAATGCCCTATGATAGGTAGGGAGATTTCTTACACACAGAGAAAAAAATAATGTGAAGGTGGACAGAGAAATTTGAAGATGTTGGCCTTGAAGATTGGAGTTATCAATAACTTATGAGTCTGCCACAATAATTACTTATTTTTCCTTACTTAGTTCTGTCAATTTTCACTTTCTAATTTCAAAAATTGTTATTGGAGGATACAGTCATAGACTTTTGATACATTCCTATTGGATCATTCCTGATATCATTTTGGTAAGTATTATCTTTCATTATCTCCAGCAGTAATTCTTGTTTAAAAGTCTAATGCTTTTGAATTTAGTATGGCTACCCCAGCTTTGGTTTGTGTTTACATAGTATGCCATTTTTTGTCCCTGCTTTTTCAAACCTTGTGCATCCCTATTATTTTTAATAATATTAAAATATTAATTCATTTGTATTATTTAATTACTATTTAATTATTGTTATTAATATTAAATTTTAATTACTTTTAACGTGTGTCTCTTTTAAGTAACATATTTTTTATTGAATTCAATCTGATAACTTAATCTTTTACAGGGAGTTTAGTCAATTTATATTTAATATAACTACTGACATAGATAGTTTTAATCTACCATTATACAATTATATTTTAAAATGATCCATCTGTGTTCTGTTCCAATTTCTTTTATTGCTGCTTTCTTTTGGATGCATTGAATAATTTTATCATTCATTTTTGTCCTACAAATAACTAATTAGATATACATATGCCACATTTACCACCTTTCTTCTTTTTTTGGGGGGAGAGATTATTGTCCTTCATTTTAATCCTCCATGCAATTTAAGGTTTACTAGATTTTAACTTTTTCTAGTTATATTTTAATGTTTTCATTTAATGTTTAATGTTTTCAGGTAATATTCCTCCTGCCTGGAGAAATTCCTTATTTTTCTTATTTAGTGGAAGTCTCCTGGGATAGATCTTTTCAGTCTTTTTCTGAAAAATCTTTATTTCATCTTGTTTTTAAGGAATATCTTGCCTGGGTGTAATATTCCCGCATGGTAGTTGTTTCCCTTCAGCTCTGTCCAGTGCCATTCCTTTACTTCCTCTCCTTGAGAGATTCCATTCCGAACTCACATGTCACTCTCACTCTTGCACTTTAAGTGCAATGTGTCTCTTTTTCCTGAGGCTGCTGATGGTCTTATTCCTGTGTCTTTGTTTTTCAGAAGTTTTACTGCGATGTGCCGTGGTGTCATTTTATTCATATTTATTTTGTTGGCAGTTTGTTCGCACTCTGGAGTATCTGTGTTAATCTTTTAAATTTTCATATAGTATTCTTCAAATATTAATTTTGATTCATTATCTTTCTTCATTTTTCCCTCTGGGACTTCAACTGTACACAGATTAAAAATTGTGAACATGCTGTATTTGTCTTTTACGTTCTGTTCTGTCTCTGAGCCATCTTCTCATTCACTGTGTGTGTGTATTCAGAAAAAAATATTCCTGTATGTTGACATTATCAATAATAGTGATTTCAGTGATTATTACTCAAGGAAAACATGGATGAAAATAAAGACAGGGGATATATGGTTGGGTTTCTAAATATTAAATAGTTTCATTTTGGATTTAAAATTCTGTCAGTTGTGAAGGATGATTCTGATTTGGATAAGCCATACTGATGCAGATTCTTTGTAGATGGTTTATATGCCATGAAAAATAAAAGCTTTTGAAAATATAATAAAATGATATGGTCTCCACACCATAAAAGAAAAGTTACACTGAAAGCATATTCTTTGGTAACAAAGAAATGTACTTTTAATTCACAATATTTAATTACCAGCAACTGGAATGTGGTCTACTGCTAACATTTTATTTTGCAGATTCATCTTTTTATTTCCTTATTTGCATGATTTATGTTATTTCTCTGGTCTATTAATAGTGTGTTTATTACTTAAGGAAAAGTCATTATCAGTTTATGTAATTCTTACTCACTTCCCAAATGAGACAAATGAAAAAATAATTGATATTTAAAGGTATATATAGGGAAAAGAAAGTTTAGAGGGAGAAATGCTACCGTGGAGGCACGATTGAGTTAGGATGTGTTCTATTGATTTCTGGAGTAGGAGTTTTAATTAGTCATCTGTTCCTGCTTCACTTATAACCCAGCTGCAAGTCATAAACCAATCAAATGGATAACCTAAGCTGGCAGGCATGTGGACAGCCATCCTCCTTGTTCATATTAATCTCATAGGAGGCAGAATTAAGGATTTGCAGGAATATTGGGCTGTATGAGAAAGGCATTAATCTGACATCTCTATGTATCTCTGAGCATCTCAAGGTCTTTTTCAATTAAAATCATATGACTATGTAAACAGTCAAAGTTACTATAATTGTGTGAAAACCTGGAAATCGTTGAATAATAAGCACTTCTGCCTTGCTAAGTTTTCAAGCTGCTTTTGATCAGCCCAGTGCTATGCCCAGCACTTCATGTTTATGCTCATGCACACAGCATTGTTCTTATTCTGAAATGTGCTCCATATTCAGGTGTGCTATTTTTCTCCTGGTAATAATTCTTTCCTACTCTCACTATAGAAATTGAAAAGCACATGCTCTTTGCTTTAAACAGTCTTTTAATCTCCACTAAACATTCTTTGTTAGTTTTGTTTTTCTCCATCTCCCCATGTAAGCAAAGTAATTTTATTGCTTGTGAGAAAGCAATGATTATTTTATCTAAGATATAAATATATCACTCAGCAGTAGGCCCATTGCGTCTGCATAGCACAAGCAGAATATGTAATATTCTTGCTAAAACACATTTTATCCAAGATCCAGCTCAGCCTAAAAGAAACAGACACAATTAAATATTTGAATGTAATAGCATTGTCCCTCAACACAAAGGAGTAAGCGGAGAAGGTTGTTTGTTATAAATGCCATAGTAACAATATACAAGCATATGCCGATTAATTGTTGTACAGTACTATAAATTTTATGTTACTATCTAGAATAATTTCCCTTGGTTTCAAGCCTCTGTTATATGATTAAACAAATGATAACATATATGTTATTAAACACATATGTTTATATGATTCAACATATCATAAAAAATGATTCTGGGCATTAGAATAACAATTTTGCTATTCAGTCAGCTATATTCCAGTGGCTAATTCTGCCTCGTCCTCTCCTTAGTGGTTTCATCTCCAGAAATGGCACACTGGAGTGGGAGAGAATCAGACTTTCTTTGTAGCCTGCCAAGCATCAACACAAGGGACTGTCACAGGGGAGGAATGGCCATAACCATTAGCATTGAATAACTCCCCTCCCAGAAGCATTTTGGGAGCAATCATCACACCTTTGCTCTTAAGCTTCTCACTCTTCAGCTTTGATTTGAAAACAAAAGGCAGCATGTACTCAACAAATGTCACCTAAGAAATACATAGATAATAAATGTCATGGATCCCTCTATGTGCTCAGTCCTTATGCAAAATCTTACCCAGGACCTAGTAAACTGCACATGGAAATTACTTGTGTTGCCCACACCCTGAAGTTGACATTGTCTTTCTTCTCCTGGTGGGGGCTGGTGCCATGGGGCCCCTAGGTCAAGCTTCTCCGTGCACCCTCCCCCTTTAGTCCTGCCATGCTCCTTGCCTGGGACAGCACCTCCATCTACCTTAGGGCTCAAGGGCAACTCTGCTCTCTCCTGTAGACATTTAGCAGGATGCTTGGTTCTGTGAATTTCTTAGAACACCACACCCAATGTCAAAGCTTGAAAAATATATCCCTGTTCTTTGTACAATAAACTTTTCTCCCCACCATGAGTTTTCATTGTTTAGTTTCTACTAGTAGTTCCTGGACCATAGTAATCCTTCACTAGTGGTGAGCTCTAGCTAAGTAACTGATCCCATCCTAACAGCATGGTCTAATTACAGCCTTTTTACATATTTAAAAACAGAGTCTAAGGAAAAGCAAAAATATTTTTTTGCAAGGAGTTTTATGACTAAAGATGCTTTTTAATGATATCCCCTACCACCACACACAGTGCAGGCTTAGTGCCTCAGTTACTACCTACAAATTCATCAGGGAAAAGTAGACTGACATTCTGACTGCTTTTTAGCTGTGACCATAGAGATCTGAACTGATTTTTCAAATAAGGTGCCAAATTCATTATCTGTTTTCTCAATTTAATTTGTGCTGGAAACACATGTGATAGCAAACAAAGAAGCAGCAAAAATGAACCAGTAAGAGCAACAAAGAATTGAATTTATAGTCTTTGGGTTAATTTCCCAGTAAAATTGTGCAAGCTGTTCTGTGATGGTTTACCTGGAGGTGAGCTGGACACAGGGATGCTGTTAAATTTGTTATGCCTTCATCGCCAAAAGATGCCAAAATGGAAATTAAAGGAGCTCAGACTAACTGACCTAACTTGCACCAGTGATGAGGATAACCAAATGTATAGAATATACAAACTATTAATAAAACAGAGAATTTGACCTTTCCTGATTCTGAGTTTTAAATGCAATATATTAAAGTGGAACTGTTCTTCAGCAGCACTGATCATACATTTCCTGTTGGGTCACTATTTCTTTTGTTATGGTTAAAGGTAATTGAAACCACTTCAACATGGCAAATGGAAAGGACACCTAGGAGTAAAATAAAAGCAAGCACTTTTTGCCTCTGAGTCCCAGTGGGGAAGTGAGGAGGGGATCTCTAGCCCAGGGAAGATTAAGGGTCAGACTATTATTCTGTGAGAGGTCAAGTAGGGGGTCAAGACCCTCATGTCCCAGGTGATCTGCAACACTACCCATTTTTTCTCATCCTTCAGAGGACCTTTGGGTCAGTGTCACCTGGTCAGACAGCTCTGATAGTTGTAACAGCAAAAGCACAGGGTACAGTGATTGCCTGTTAACTCAGGTTGCCCTGGAGAGGAGATCCAAGGACAGTTTCTTTTACGGATCTTCTGTGACTCTGGGTCTTACTGAGAATGGCCTTGCATTCACTACTCAAGGGATTTATGCATAAGTAACAACCAGTCACTTTCAGTGATAGTGTCCTGAGCAAGTCACACCCTTACACTTTAAATCCATTTTGCACTAAATAGAATGATTATGAAACCACCTCATTCTGTTTATACCTTTAGGCTATAGATTTCAACTAATTTAAGGTGTAGTTGGGTTATAAAGAGAGAAAAGCTGGTTGGTGTAAAAAATGCCATTTTGGAAGAAAGTTCTCATGAACCTAATAGGGGTACCAGAGGGGAACTTCCTACCAATATGACAATTTGGAAGAGGGAAGGGGAAACCTCACATATTAACATTTTAAAATACTAATCTTATACAGATTATCAAGGGCAGATAATATGATTTGTCTGCATATACATACCTCTATGTACAAAGTAGAATACTCAATAAAAGTAATTAACTGGAATCAATAAATGAAGGAAGGAGGCACTGATGATGTCCTATGGAATAAGGAGACTTTACCCTTTCTCTCCCGTACTCCCTATTTTAGCTTCTGTCTTGTCTTGCCTTTCTTCAGTGGAAAATCTCTTATCCTGCAACTCTTCCATCCAACCCCCAACCTAAATGTTCTCTACTTTGCGAGGAGATCCAGAACCTGCAAGGTCCAGATGGGATAGGGTAAAGAACTTTGGAAGTGAGGCTGAGCAGGGTGGCTCATGCCTATAATCGCAGCACTTTCGGAGGCCAAGGTAGGAAGATAATTTGAGGACAGGAGATTGAGACAAGAGCATTGGAAATGAGAAGTCAGAAGTTAGAGAAATGTGGCTTTTAACCAAAAGAATATGAGAATATGGCAAAAGTGACGGGAGGTCACTCCTGGATTGTGTTATGCTGCGTAAGACTCCATCTTCCTAGCAGATGCCTTCTCTCTCTCTTACTCTCCTACTGGCCTTGAAGAAGCAAGCTGCCGTACTGTGAACTGCCTATGGAGCTGTGGGTGGCATTTAGGAGCTCAGGGAAGCTCTTAGCCCTATAGCTACAAAGGAATAAATTCTGCCAACAACTTAAAAAAAATGTGGCTTTGAATCTTGATTTGAAGATAGTGGCTTACATAAAGAAAACTAAGTCAAAAAGAAGGAGGGTGCAAGCCCACTCACAGGAGGACTTCCTACCTTAAAAGAAGAGACAACAAATGAGGTCGGGTAGGATGAGTGCCCAAGAATCCAAGTAAGTACAGGGACAGAATGTGGGAAGCCCATGGATGTGATTTGGGGTGGTTGTGACAAAAACAAATCTTAACAACAATATAGCCTGAGAGAAAAGGGTAATTTTTCTCCCTGTGAAGATCAAATTTGTTAATATAAGGAGTGGGTAGAAACAAATAGGAATATACATCTTCCTGGGATGCCTGTCTCTGTACTCTTCAAGGGTTACCTTGCTTTGGGTACCAAGGGTGGCTTGTCTTCATTTTCTCCAACAAAGTCCAGTTTCCTATAAAATTTCCACTTCACTCCTGTATCTTTTTTGTCCATTTTAAGAAGCCATTGAATGTCAGAGCAGGAAACGGTCTTTGAGATTCTCTAACACGGCAGTCCCCATCCCCCAGGCTGCAGACCAGTACAGGTTTGTGGCCTGTTAGGAACTGGGCTGCCAGCCAGGGAAGCTTCATCTGTATTTATAGCTGCTCCCCATCGCTCTCATCACCAGATAAGCTCCACCTCCTGTCAGATCAGCAGCCACATTAGATTCTCCTAAGAGCACAAAGCCTACTGTAAACTGCACATGCGAGGGATCTAGGTTGTGCGCTCCTTGTAAGAACCTAATTCCTTATGATCGGAGATGGAGCTGAGGCAGCTAGCGTTGAGGAGCGGCTGCAAATACAGATTATCGTTAGCTCAGAGGTTTGACTGCACAATACATGCAGTGTGCTTGAATCATCCCGAAATCATCTCCCCAACCCCTGGTCCGTGGAAAAATTGTCTTCCATGAAATCAGTCCCTGGTGCCAAAAAGGCTGGGGACTGCTGCTCTAACACATTCAACTTACAGATGGGAAAACTGAGGATAAGGTCAAATAAGTGACTTATTGTCATTAGAGATAGTTGTTGTTTGTAGAAATTGTATGCACCATTCAAATCTTCTGAGTCTTATTTCAGTTTTCTTTTTAGCATACTAGACCGCTCCAGTTATTTTATTCCTCCTTTTTCTGAGAACAGTGTCAGTGTGTGCGTCTCTGTGTATGTGGTCTACTATGTATATGTTAATAAGGATGAATCATCTAAAAGACAGAATTACTGGGTAAAGCATTGAAAGAGCTTCTAAGGCATGTTCTGAAGGTTAATATAACTGCTAAACACGATCAAATGGATTTTAGTTTACTCTTTAACCATGTACTTTAATCTGCCAATCTACTTGAAGTAATGCTGCCCAACAGAAATATAATGAGAGTCACAAACACAAGCAATGTATATAATTTTAAATTTTCTAGTAGTTACATTAAAAAAGTAAAATAAGTAAAAATAATTTTACTAATATGTTTTCCTTAACTCCATATGTCCAAAATATTATCATTTTGACCTGTATTCAATATAGAAGTTGTTACTGTGATTTTTTACATTTTTTTCACAATGAGCCTTCAAAACCAGTGTGTATTTCACATTTATAGCTCATCTAAATTTAGACTAGTCACATTTTAAGAGCTCAATAGCCACACGTGGTTAGTAGTTACCATATCAGGCAGGATAGCCTTAGGGTATAATTTTTTAGGTGTAGCCTTCATTAAGTTACAGAAATCATAACCATTGCCCATTTAGTGGCTTTTAGTTTGCTATAAGATTTCAACCATATTCCATCAGTAACTATCAACAATTGAAATCGTCAACTTCCTGATAAACACCTTCGCATGACTTCAAAAATATGTTTGTTTCTCTAACTTCAATCTCCAGAAGCATTTGTCACATATTTTTATCAGTTGCAAGCGGTTTATAGTCAAAACATTGCTTAAAATGTTCTTTAAAATTAACTTATATTGAAGTATAGTGGGAAATGAGCAGGTTATCCTTAGTAGAGTCACATAGCAATCTACTGAGTTTTTTGTAATTTTCTCCATGCAAAATGTATTTCCATCTTTGAAGCTGCTAAAATAATTGGATGATCTTCTGTTTGAAATGTAGGGCAATTTAATGTAACTACCAGTTGTTCCAGGAAATTCTCTGTCTAGGGCACAACCAAGCCTGACATCTTCAGTGTTTAATAGAAATTCAAATCTTTCAAATTGATAACGGAATCCTTCTCTATACTTCAGTATTATTGACTTCCAATTAAATGTTCCATTTTACAAGTTAATTATTTCAATAAAGTTATGAAAAATGTCCAGCACTGGTACCACTGGTCTACATTGACTGATACGCGAAATGAAAATTACCAGTAGTTTATAAGGCTGTATCCTCAAGTATTGGACTGGTTTACTGACACTAAACATCTAATACTTGACTGGCCAAATGCAAATATTTGGTTAAATAGTAAAAGATAAAGTTAAAGAAGAAATTTCTAGGTGAAGAAATAGGTGGGTTTTATCTACAGGGAATTAAATCCCATTGATGAGATATGAAGATGAAATCAATCAGAATACAATAATTTTCCTGAATAACACAAGAACAGGAAGAATTTTCATTCAGCTCTTTTTACACTTTTTCCTAGGTGAAGGAAAAAAGGTAGACAGGAAAGCAGATTGCAGATAGTAGAAACAATGACAAAAGAGACTCATTCCTTCTGTTACTATTTGCTTACCGTGGCTTTGATGCTGGTGACTCCCTCTGGCATGGGTCCATCTCTAGCATCTTAGAAAGTGGACCTACAAAGTCTCAGCCACTGTTTGCTCTCTTTCAGAGAAAAAGCATCATTACATGGCCTATCTCTGAGCTCTACCTTTTGGAATCATTAAGTTGGCCCTGTGTGCCTCTAGAAGTAAAGTATTTGGCTGTATTAAACCTGAGTTATTTTAGGGGATCTGCCAAGCACTACCATTCACTCCTTAACTACATTTTCTAAACAGAAGCCTATAGAGAAGATTAGGCATATATCTCATACCTCGAGGAAGATACCCAGTCAATTTAGATAAAAGAGATCCTAATAAGAAATTTGGGCTTAAAATGGTCTTTAAGATGACAGAAGAGTCTATATATTTTTAATAGCTAAAAGGACTTTTAGGAGATGAGCCAAATTCTCTTAGTAGATATTCTTATTCATTTGATCTGATTTAGCACTTATATTTATGCCAAGGATTTCTGATCCAGAGTGGATGTTGGAGGAGATAAAAAAGAAGGAATTAAGGAAAATTAAAAAATATCATGTATATGAAAATTCTAATACCTGGCACATAGTAATGGCTTAAGTGTTTGCATTTTTTTTCTTTACTATTTACCCATATCCTAAAGTTTACTGTGACACATAAATATTTGTAGTGGATAATATTTTAGAAGTGTATAAGATTGTAGTTGATCTTTGTGACACAAGGCATTTAATTCTATTTTGCTATTTTCTGAAAATATTCCCTTTGAATAAGCCATTTTAAAATACCATTGCTTTTGCAAAAAGCCACGCTCTAATTTAAACTGCAAAAAAGCACCTTTTCTTCACTAAGCCAACTGCCAAAACATTTGAAAATGTTCTCAATTTAAAAGGCTAGTTTATTTTTCCCCACAGAAAAATTTGGAGCATAGACAAGAGGTTTCCAATAATACTCATCCAAATGGTGCAAGCGCTTCTTTAATCTCAGTGAGACTGAAGTGATCAGACTCCGGCCACATGGAAACAGGTTAACGACAGTTTGCAGAGGAGACTTTGAAGAGACACAGACCTGGGTTTGAACCCACTTTGTCAAAATCTAACTTCCTGGCTTCCAGTAAGTTAATTATTTTTTTAAGTCATGGTTTCCAAAACTACAAATTGGAGATAATGATACTATCTCAATAGGATTCTAGGAGAGCTACATAAAAAAGCATGTGTATAATGATTAGTATCTTGCCTGGAACATAGTAGATGCTCTAAAAATAATTGTTGTTGTCATTATTATAAATCTCCACAAACATGAAATAATCATACACGCCACTCCCCAATTTAAAATCCTAAAATACGTTACTTTCAATAACAATAAAGTTAAGACTCCTTACCACACGTGAGGTCCTTTTTTCTCAGAGCCCACTTGCTAACCCTTTCTGTTTTGCTCAACTATTTGTCAGACCCACGAATCTTCTTTTCAGTTCATGGCATATGCCCAACACATTCTCAACACCTTCTGTTTAGACACTCAGTCAATGGTTGTTGAATAAATGGATCCTTCAAGCTCCTCTAGTAAAGTATTTAATGAATGGGAAACCAAGGCTGAGAAAGTAGTCTCCATTCACCAAACTCACAAGTAATAGAGGTGAGGTTTTAAACCAAATCTGTCTCTGTCTACAGCCCTACACACAGAAGCAGGTTTACCATGCAGTCAATGGAAATTGAAGCTTCAGGAAAACCCCAGGAATATAGTCATAGGGTCAAATATATTGTTGTTGTTTTTAAGTGAGATATTTTCATATTATACCTTTCCATTCTGAATTTTTCTTCATTACAATTTCAGGTACAGCTTCAAAATGTATTAATATAATAATAATATCATGCAAATTTTAGTACTGTTGTCAAATTCAGAAAACCTTCTATATAGTTTTTTCATATATTATTTGTATATAATGAGGGCATTTTGATTGTTTTTATGCAGTGACTAACCATCAATATACTTTTAGGTGTATTGCTGGAAGCCATTCCTACACTGTGATGACCTGCCATAATCCAAGTAAAAATAGAACTGAAAACCCACTAAACCCAGACTAAATGTATCACCCAATTTCCCCTTAGCCAGATTCCAAAATATCTTATGCCCATATGGATCCCACGTGACATGAGCTCAAGTGATGGAGGAGAAGTTGGAGTGTGTCTTAGTCCATTTTCACCGCTATAACAAAATACATAAACTGGGTGGCTTATAACAAAAGAAATTTATTTCTCATAGTTCTGGAGGCTGGGAAGTCCAAGATCAAGGCACTGGCAGATTTGGTGTCTGGTGAGGTACCTGGTTCATAGATGGTGCTGTCTCTGTGTCCTGACATTGTGGAAAGGAGAAAGGCAGACATCTGGGGCCTCCTTGGCACTAATGGACACTAAACCCATTCAAGAGTGCTCTGAACTCATGATTTAATCACTCCCCAAAGACTCCACCTCTTTATGCCATTACACTGGTGATTAGGTTTCAACATATGAATTTAAGGGGAAACACGAACATTTAGACCATAGCGTTGTGGAAATAGACAGTGGTCTAAACCAATTATACTTAAAATAGCTTGCTTATGCAGAATTAAGAAAATCACATTTTTATGACCCCCTCCCTAGGTTTGAAAAGGGCTTTTGCACCTCTAATCTTTACAATTAGTAATAAAAGCAAATTTCAATCAACCATGCTAAAAGAAAGATGGAATTAGCTTTCCACTTTCTCTAGAGAAAGTGATTTACAAAATTGTCTTCCTGGGAAGAAGTAATCAAAGAGTAGACAGTTAAAAGTGAAGAATTAAAAGTATTATAGAAGTGTTCCACTTAAGAAAAACATTGCCAATTTTTCTGGGTTTTTTATGTTTATGAGATTTTTCAGTTTTTAAAAATTCATAACATGATTTGTTTTTATTTCATAAATATTCACTCTCATGACTGATTTTGCATTTGTAATGTTGAGTTATATAAATTTTCAGCTTCAAACCTAGATTAATCTTGCCATCTCAATACAGTACTAGTACTACTGACTTATGATCTGAGGTTACTTGTAGTTGTGGAGACCTCTGACTGTACTTACATTGCCTTTTCCCCAAAGCTTTGGCTTATGCTAGAGCAATATAGATATGAATACAGATATAGCTATATAATAGAGGAGGTGTGTGTCTATGTGTGCTCCTAAGTGGCTTGTAAATAGGTGAGACTTGAAAGGAATGCCCTTGACAGTCAATCTGAGATGGCTATCAAAAATACATTCCATTCCTACATATTGTATCTTTTTGAGATTTTATATTATCTGCTTCAGAAAATTTGTTCTAAGTATACATATCTTAGTTACTGGTTTGGCTTTCTCAGAGCCAAGCAGGCAAACAGTGAAGGAAAACTTGAATTGAACAAGATATCTGTTAAATTCTCTGGAGTGAGATTGAATGATCTCCTTCCTGCCTCAAGGGCTTGATTTGATTTATATACAACCTGGTATGTCCACACTGTGGGATTTCTGGTCTGTTTTTCAGAGTTTGTCCTGAGAGTATTGTAAAAATGCAGTCTTTACAAGTTACAGTGGTTAATAGTCTGTAGACGATGATTTGGTTTAAATTATATACTATCTATAAATTTTTAATACCCCAAATAAATGAATATAATCTTTTCTTATAATATTTCTGAAAGTAGCTTTAACTGATTTAAACTTCTCTACTGGAAAATATTAAGTATATTTAATTAATTGAAAAAGCTCAAAAGCATGCTGTGTCCTGAAAACCTGTTTAAAGATTTACTTGATAAACTTTTATTGTGCAAATGTCCCTTGAAAATTGACTTCATAATAATACTGCCTTGATTTATGTAGTGTATTTTCTTTCAAGATCTCAGATATAAGAGAATCTTTGAAATAGCAGAGCATACTTTACTTAGTTGAAGTTCAAAATCAAACAAAACTCTACCGGTTCCATTATCAGCATGAGAGATACAAGAAAAGATGGATGGATGCCATATACTTCCTCGACTATTCCACATATTGCTTTGGCTAAGAATATGACATTTGTCAAAGATCTAAGTTGCTAAAATTATGAATATGTATCGTTTTTTTTTAATTTTAGCATCTTAAGAAAACACCTTAACATATTTTATATATCATTTGCCCAGAGATAGGCCTTAATAGAAAAGAGGTCTCAAGATCCTCACTGAAAAGAGAAGCCACACTTTTTGCCTGAATGCACTGTCGAGAGGAATAGGAAAAACAAAGACATCCACAACCACACACAGCACTCAAAGTTTAAAGAAATAAGAAGACTCTGGCTTCAGAAATGGTAACCCATTTTTTTCGCCTCATGATTGAATGTAGTTTAGCCAGGAATGCAAAGATGAATCAGTATTTCAGAAAGTCTTTCTAAATAAGACACACACTGGAAACTAAAAGATCTGTAAATTCAACAACTTTAAAAATATCTAAAATATCTTCACATTAAAACCACCATAAACAAAGACAAATTGGGAAAATATTTGCAATTCATAGCACTGAAAAATGACTAATGTATCTTTCTATATCTTCCTTTTTAAAAATGTTTGTTGATATACAATATTTATTTGTACTTTTTTTTTTTTGAGACAAGGGTCCCACTCTGTCACTCAGGCAGGAGTAC